>JAQFZG010001206.1:0-22959 GCA_034695465.1 Entomobrya nicoleti | reverse complement strand
CCCCTTGGATTACGCATCTGGTTGCGCAGGTTCTGTATACCTGTGTCAGCCAGCTCTTATTACATACATACATACATGTATATTGTATATGTAGGCAGGTATTATATTCCATAGTTTAATATTATTTTTTTATAGTATTTCACTTCACACCTTTTGCTTTTATTACGGATTAGATTATATTCTACTTTCCACATCTGTATCGTTAATTTAGTATATTGGTTTATTTTACAACAACAATAAATCGTCCAATGACCCGATGAAAGCCGCTGCGATTATCTTTAATGGTTTGATTGTCTGTGGAAAATGAGTGCGTAGTGTGTATTTGGAAACAACGGCAGGCAGCACTGTATATATACGTTATATATGTGTATTTACTACAGACTAACATTGTCGGTGTGGTTTTTTGTGATATTTATGCATCTGATATTAATGAAGTCGGCTTGTTTGTAGCAATAAAACCTATCATGTCGTTTGTCGTATTTTCTCCTATCGTGTCCCCATATCAGTGAAACAGGTCCAACTAACTGCCTGCCTGCCTCATAGACTAGTAAACAACAAAACAAAATGAGATTCCAAAATCCAGGCACAAAAACTGCGGTAGCAGGAAAAAGCAATATTTACTGGACGTCTCCACGCCATATTGAATGTCAACATGACACGCAAAATGGTCAGTTTCCTCTTACCCTCGAGTGATTTAAGAGCAATGAATTTTGCCAATCTTTTTCCTCTCTGTCGTGTGTGTATACTATTTTCAGATAGGTAGGAGTAGGAAACTATAAAGGCCTTCTTTTACATCAGGAGGACCAAAAGGCAGAGAGGGCAGAAGGGTGTCCTGCTTTGCAAGAAGAGATGAAGGCTTTCGTAGTAAAATCCCATCCGATTCATTCCACCTAAAATAGGACCGCCGCCACCACACTTCATCACCGCCACCAGCGGCACTGCTACTAGACTTACGTAAAATATAGCAGAAAATTTCCATTTTACCATCTCAGCAGCACTAACAACAACACAAGACGTCGTGTAAGAGAGAGAGAGAGAGAGAAGAAAAGGCAACAAATCTTTCCAAGTCGTTCATATTACATATCTCACTGCCGCCGCCACCATACCACCACCACCACTCTTCTCTCTTTGTATCCGTACATGCATAATAAGAGCAATTTAGCCCAAAAATACCCACACATATAAATATACATATTCGGTTTTTAGTAGAAGAGGAAGTACTTTTTTAAATAAAAAAAAATATCCTTATTCACCGCCGCCATACCGTTATTGCTGCTGAAGAGATTAGAAAGCAAGTTTGTGTCGGTTTTCGTTATTTTGGTTGTTCTGTCCTCCAAGTCATTTGAGGAAGAGGAGGAGGCGGAGAGGAATACACTTCTCTTCTCTCATTTTCTTCTGGCTAGACGACAAAAAAGGTTTCGTATATATTACGTGTGCCCCTATATTATGCATGATTGTCCTCTCTCTCTCTCCTTTGCGCTCAGCTATTCTTTTGGTGTACTTTGTGCGGTTGATAGGGCAAAAAAGAAGTATGTTTCCCAGCTTTCTCATATATTTTCCAAATGTGACAACTCAAGTCGCCAGAGAAAGTTCTAGATACTTTATCGAAACTGTATATCATCCTCCTCCATCCCAGAAAAAAAAGAGCAACTTCACTTTACTGCTACTTCTGCTGCCGCCACCACCACCACCGAACGAAACTGTTGTTGTAGCTGTGAATGCTGCGGAGGCAACATTAGAAAACAACCAGTTTACTGCCTTCTCTGACGTAAATTAGCCCTCCTTTCGCTTCCGTTACTTATTCAAAATAAAGAAGGGGACAGACGTTTAGACTGTCGCTGTATTTCATGTTGGAGGAATTTAAAGGAAAGAAAGGGTTACGTATTTTACAAAATAGAACATGTCACTTATGCATGACCCCTAAATGCAATTTGCGCATAAATAAAAAATTAATTTTCCTTGTTTTTTTTTCCTTCTCCAAAAAAAAACATTCATGCAACCGAAGAAAATATTATAATAAATGAGCAAAATAAATTAATTAATAGCTTCCCTTTTGTCAACTCATTTTCTTTTTATGTAAAAGGAAAAAACCTCTTTTTTACTATTACTGTCACCATTTACGCAGTCATAAAATCTTAATACATTTTTCTCGAGACATGGCAAGCATGTAAATTTGTGAAATGTTCATGTTTTAAATAAAAAATATTAAAATACAAAGCTAACTGAACAAACATAATAGTCATAAGCACACACTCGTTTTTATCATCATGACCATCATACAAATATACGAACATGTATGGAGTAAAGAAAGAGGGAGAGCGAGAGAGTTGAAGTAATTTTTTTTCCATCTCTTGACAAAAACCAATGCTTTCTGTTGGTGGTGAAGTGGAAGAAGAAGAAGAGGAGACCGACAGAGACGCATAATAATAAACAGAAGAGGAGAGAAATAAACGACATAAATATGTCGCGAGGATGGGGATTTGTGTCAAGCGTACAACACTTAATGACCAATATATTTAAAGATAAGCATGCCTCATGTCTCACCATCACAATAAAAAAAGTTTTTTTTGTTTGCATTTTGCTTATTATTGCGCACACTTTTTTCTTCTTCAAGTGTACAATAACTGCTGTATAGTTGGTTTTTTGTATATGAGGATGAAATGAACGACCGTTGTGTATCATGCGAGAGTACGTCGTATGTAACTTAAAGTACATAAAGTTCATTTTATATTTATGCAAGGAAAATTTATTAGAATGGATGAATGTGAGAGTAATGTGCAGAAATGTTAAAAGGAATAAAAAAAGAAGACGAAGATGCGATTTGATATAGTTTCTCTCTGTTATGTAGGTATACTTACGCTTATACTTGTTGGTATATAATCGAGAACGACAAAAAGAAGTCGTTTCCAGTCTTGAAATTGCTCGTAGTTTACACATTCGTGATTTTTATTACATTTATGTGTATTTCTCTTTTTCCTGTACTCTCTGCAAAATTTATTGTTTGATGTATTTTTTCTTGATTATTGCGATTGTTGTGATGTGTGACGCATGCGTAGTTAGCAAGAAATACTATTACTTGTTTTTTGTGTGTAGCGATAGCGATGACACTTTTGGGTAAAATGAAATGACTGGTTAGGTAGTTAGTCTTTTTGACTGCTTGTCAAACAGTCTAAATAGCTTGACTTGTTTAAAAAAAAATATATATATAAGGGTAATAATAATTATGATCACAAGATACCAGTCTATTGCAATTGGCGATAAATACCAATTTGGTCTTGTTTGGAGTTTGGATGCAAAATGTGTTTGACGTCGTTTTGGGCGATAAAGTAGAACGGATTGGGTTAACGTGTGCTGTGTGATGATTAGCAAAAGAGATACGTTTTAGGTAGTGAGAAGATCAATTAAAACGATTTATGTTTAAAAGAGACAGAAGCAAAAGGAATCGACACTGTCTTACGAGCTTGTTAGTTTTCAACAATGACAATCAAGTTTTCGACATTTGAAAGAATGCATTGCAGTTTTTTATGTACCTACTTGTCATTATACTCATTATCAATGTGATGTGTCATTTGAGTTTTGACTAGGAGCTCTTTGACACCAAACTACAGCCATCAGTGATTAACGATGGAAAAATGATAAATGACTTGTTTTTCATCTTATATTTTACTTTCACGCGAAAAGAAGACGAATTTTAGCACTTTTTATTGAGTTTTATTGTTTAGAATGATGTTATCTCATATTTTTGGTACATGACAGGCATTATTTAAAGGTAGGTCACTAGTCACTAAAACGATGCCAAAATATTGTCATCAAGAATGTGTCGATGTCAGGTAGTCAGGTCATCATCTCGATAAATTCATCCACAACAGAATTCATAGTCATGTTACGATAGAATGATGTCATTTTTTTGTCCTTTTCGAAAGTGGGTAGTAGTTGCTAAAAAAAATAATTATACTTGATTATTTACATGTGGCATATTAGCTACAGGTCTGGTTTGAAAAAAAATTAACACGTACCTAGAAATAGGCACATTAATTACCTGATTAACGACATAGCCAGAGTAATTCTTCGTTTTGTAATTGCGTCATAGATTCTAAGAATTCCTAGATTTCGACAGTTTGCAATTTTCCTTGTTAATTTATTATTAGCTTTACCCTACAAAGCATACTGATAAAAAGATACTTACAAATGAGTACGTTTTACGTTCAAAATGTTGTTAGCACTAAAATTCAGAGTAATTGCAGTATTTTCCAATAACGCTTTACATAAAAAACATTTATGCCGTGTCATTAAGTGTAGCCATTATAGTGTATAACCTTTCCAGGTTTAACGAAAACGACAACTGGCTTCTGTCGTCCAGCTACCTTTACGCTGCTAGTAACATTTTTTAACTTCCTTCTGCCAAAAAAATTTATACATTCTAAGATTAGCAGGATGTGCCATACAGATAAGCAAAACAAATTGTCGTGGAGTTTTTCTAGTAAATTGGTTGTTTTGTAAAAACTGCCTTGTGACTTGACTTTATGTTGGTCTCCGTCCGCAATCAAACTACAATGAATCATGGATAATAAAGATTGTCGAAATTGATACTAGCAGATAAATAGTACTCAAGCTGAAAACTATTAAATGCTACATACATCCATTTTACATAATTTAACTACTACATCTTTCCCCTACTAGCACTAATGTAATGGCTCTCATAAAATGAGTCACTAAAAATCTTTCTGTTGGAAAAATATAATAATTACTGTCAAATGGCAAGCACGACTCTGCAAGATTTACTGTTAAACACCAGCAACTTTTCGTTTTCTGTCTTTTTTTATGGTGAGGCGATGAGCAGAGACTACTGCAGACTGACTGAGGTGGATATGTAAAAAGACTGATGATGATATTTTCATTGAAAACATTTCAAATGGGTAAAAAAGGTCTTCTTTGCTTGTTTGCAGTTTTGTCGTGACATCGGAGGCATTCGCGGTGATAAAAAGGTTCTAATGACAAGACAGATGCTCATATTATGGCTACCACTTACAAGACGCGAAATGGAAAGAAAACAAGATTTTGCCAAATGAGTGCCAACTTGTCACGTCACACACAACACCAAAACCAAACACATCTACATACTCATTTTCATCTTTTCTCTTTTTTATCTTCTGACTGCGAGGAACATGGCTTGTCTGTCGTCTTGAAGCGTAAAATATATTAGTCGATATGCCATTTAAATTGTTGACACGAACCATGAAGCAGTAATGTTGGTGACAACCAAACTAATCGAGTTAATCCGACCAAAAGAAGCAAAAGTTGTTTAATAACAAGCTGCTGAGGAGATGCGAATGATGAGGTCTTTTTTTGTATGCGTTTTATGTTCTCTTAAATCCATTTTCTTATTACTTTACTTGTCACACAGCCAGTCTCTCTCACTTTAATGACTTGCTTGGCAGATTCTACGTGATTTGATTTGAAGTTATTTAATAAAAAATTAATAACATACCAAACGATTATTTTCATTCCTGTGTATATATTCCCTACATAAAAATATATGAGGAAAAAAAGTTGATGAAATTGATCATTAGTATATGGCCGGCATCGGCCATTTTAGAAAAGGAAAGATTTACATCGTCGTTTATTCATCCATCAAGTAAGACGATAGGTGATCGTCAACTCAAAGAAATAATTTCATAAAATAAAAAAAGAATCAAGAAAGATTCAAACCTGCATGCTTTTTTGACTCATGATGATGTTGAGAGCATGCACGAACGGCGATTATAATCATAACGATATTCATAATAATATAGATACGTGGGTTAATGTAATTATAATAACTCATGAACTTCGCTGACTCTGCATGATGACCAGAGAGAAGAATAATGTTCTACTCTGAATGAAATTCAACAACAACAAGTTATCATCTTGTCATTTAATACATTACTTTTTACACACAAATTAAGCGTCCGCACCATCACCGCATATTTTTGTATCTGCAAAATTCAGTATGCTCATCGTCATCTGTCAGTCTGTGTCGGCAACATATCACATCGTTCAAGTTACTTTGCTAAAATTAAAAAGATTAAATTATTATTATTGCTTCAACAAGCTACAAAACTGCGTCTCCTCCTCGTGTTAATATCATATTTGAAGCGTGATCATTGATGATATGATCACTTGGGTTTCATAATGATGCCGTTGTCGGCAACTAATAGTTTTCTAAAGAGAGAACTATAAATGGATATAATAGAAAAATGGATACGATGGGATGGGACAAAACAAAACAGAAAAAACTTCAATTTAATTAAACATCATGTTGTTTTTATTAGTTTTTCAAAGGTTGTCAGTTTGTAATAATAGCTATATATGTTAAAACAATCTCATCTGTTGCAGCCCATTTCAACCCTTTAATTGGACATTCAAACGTTTAGACAGATGACAGAGACAAGAACAGGACAGTCCTATAATTGTCATTTTTTATAATGTATATATACCAAACTATTTTTGATTAATTTCAATGAGGTACATTCATCTTTTTATGGACATGATTTATAATTTGCGGTTAATGGCAAATATATCAGATTCCTTGTCCCAGTTAATAACTAATTAGAGATTTTTTATGCAAAAACTCCAAAATATCAAAATGAACATTAAAAAATTTGCATTTGAATTAAAGGTCTCTTATCTCGTTGCAAAATAGTCATTACGCTGTATGTACACTCATTACATCCATCTCAATAAAACATAAAATGATGATCAAATCCCTCTGATGACGAAGTATGCAGCCAAAAAACCCCAAATAAAAATATTTTATTACTACATAAATCAGAATATTTATTTGACATTCTATCTCGCTCAAGACGAAAACCTTCTTTAAAAAATCGCAAGTAGTTAAAGTAGAACCTCGCTTTTTATTCTTTAAAAAAATCACTTAGAAATATATATACATTTTTATACTATTAAACTATAACAAGCCTACATAAACTCTTCGTCCAGAAAAATCCTAACAAAAAATCCAGTAAAACTAGCCATTGATCAGCATAGATTAGCATATATATATTGTTGACTCTTAACCATTTAACCATTTTACACTCTATTCACCATTTTTAAAAGTAGAAAATCCGTAATTTTATGTTCGTAATCTTATTCTTATCACTGGCCAACATTCTTTTTTTTTCTTGCTGTTTAACCACCATCAACAACACCACCACGTAATCATCATCACGTGTGTACTTTAAAGTATTTTTTCATTGTCACTTATATTCCTGCAGATTCGTTTTTTTGCTTTGCTTACTTAACAAGCCCCCTTCTTTTCGTGTCATTATCATAATAAAACAAGCTAAAAAGCCAAAACCATCATAAAATATAATATTATACCTTTCATCTTGTAAAAATTCCCCCAGTGAAGCCATAATAATACGACAGATAATAGGAAACACCGCGGCTCTCACATATATAGACTTTAATAACATACGGATCTGCTTCTTCTTCTTTTCTTTCTCGCCGCTTTTATATGATGGCCATAATATTAGCCTCCTGCTTATTTCTTTAAGTCACTGGACATTTATGACCATCAAAACTCCTTTTCAGAGAAGAACATGTGCAGAGAGAGAGACTAGAATAATGGGAAAACACATATCAGAAGGCAAAGAAGCTATATTCCACTTGGAAATGGACGATTTTAGTTATATTTTTGCATTCTCTCATCTTCTTAAATTCTCTAGAGAACAACTTTGTTGTACTATATAGCATATTTATAATATCCATAATGCTTTTTATTTGAACAGTAAATAATACTAATAAAAGTTTACCGACCGAAGAAAAGTAGCTAGTTTGCTCACTACTGCCTATGCCTGTTCTTCCCCCTCTCGGCAGTAACAGCAGCAGGAAAGGAAGAAGAGAGAGAAATCAAGCAAACCCAACCACACACGCACAGAGTGGTTCCTTCTTCTCATGTCTCTTGCTGGTCATATCAAATAAAATACAAGCGCACACATGAGCAATCTAAATCTAATATACGACAGCAAATATTATACAGCAGCGAACAAAAAGTCAACACAACAGGATCGAGCATAAAATGTTATCATGTCATACATGAAATACGCGTTTGTTTAATATTTTACACGGTGGTGCCAACGGCAAAATAATTATGACACCATTTCAAAGGAACAACTATTCCGTGTCCAGCAGAGTCGCTTGTCGTCTCCCAAGAAGTACCACGACACGACGCGCAAGCAAACAACAAACTTTCCCTCAGCCGAGAAAATTAATGACTGAAATATGTTTTTATGTTATTTAATGTAATGTTTAATGTATACCATACATATACACACTTGCTTACACCCGTGAAAATGCGAAGGAGCAAGCAGAGGAGGAGGAGGAGGTCCGTAATTTTATAATATTTTCTGCTAACCGTCAAAACTGCTGTACTTTATGTGCCTAATGTCCCCACACACAACAGACCTTATACTATTTATGAGCATTTTTGCAGTTCCAATTACACCACCAAACACTACCACCATCAGGATCAAAGCACAGTTAACTTTTTTTTATATTATAATAAAACTCCTACGCGAAGGGATGACGCAGCTTACGCCGTATGTATACAAGCACGACAACAAGTGACACCAAAACCACCGAAAAACTCATATGAAACATTTTAATCCCAGCTTCATTTCTCCTCTCACATCATCCTCATCATCATGGCAATCATAATCATAAAAGGAGGTTTAATCCTGCTTGTTATTGCATATTATATACCATTATTAGTGGCCGATGCCGCCGCCGCCTCTACACTTCACTTTTAGATGGGTGAACATCATATCATCTCGTACCGCACCGAGAACACCGACCAACTTTTGTTGACCATAATGATCATCCTAAAAGTAGACGAGTTTCCGTTTCTATATACGATTATTATTGGCAATTCCGTGGTGGTAAAGCAAGCAGGATGCCGATAGTAATAAAATATACCGACATTTATGCCATATGTCACCAGAAACCAAAAATAATAATCCTTTTCCTTGAATGGTTAAAGTGTGACTATTAAAGTTAATAAAACAACAAAAAAATAAACGGGAGAAATGTAAATGCTCAGAGCTACAAATACACTGGCTGATTATATGACGCAGTTTTACAATTTACAATTTTATCTATCGCTTTTACAACCAAAGAATAAATATACAGCAAAAGCCAAAGAGAGAAAAAAATCTTCAAAAACCGAACATATATCGCATTAATTTATGAATGCTCGCATTTATTACCACTTAATACCAAAAAGCTATCATATAATAAGCCATAATAATACTACCATGCGAAAAGCACACATGGAATTCCTATTTAGCTACGCCGTTCATTCTTGTAAAGCTTAACTTATACTTGTGTGTGTGTTTGTGAAGTCCAAGAGTAACAAACGAGTAAAATGGTAATAACGTGTAAATAAATCTCTTTGAGAACAAGTTTTTGTCGAGCAAGAGAAGGCAGAGAACAACATTGCATTACAATTTAGTAATAAAATAATGAACACATTCAATGAATATCAACAACATAAAACATTTTATTTTATTGTATGACTCTTTGTGTGAGAGTCAATGTGTGTACGTGTAATTTGACTTGTTGGACTCTCTCGGCTATGAATTGGGAACAAAGTATGAAAAAAATACTCAATGATTATACGGACACGGAGAGAGAGAATAGCAGAAGCAAAAGCGTTGATGGCGATTAAACATGATCCATTTTCTTTTCTTATTTTCTTTATTATAGCAGTTATGGCTATAACTTCGCTGTTGTGTACTTCTCGCTTGTTGATCCTATTCACTCCAGTCACTAGGCTCTCACTCTTCTTATTGTATTGTTGCTCTAATCTTGTTTGACCAGGCGAAATAATAAAAAGAAAGGGGAGGTGAAAATAGGAATAGGAAGGAGGAATTGTATAAAGAAGCAGTTCACATTTCAAAAACTGGACTCATAATCGTTAATATTATTTTTATTATGTAACAAAGTTGTTATAATCCATCTCTATCCATTTCACCGTAATACAGTTTGTGTGCCAAGATAAGTCATTTTGATATCTGCAGAGAGAAGGAAGGTGGTGGTGGTGGTAGTGTGAGTACGGCACTGCCTTTTAATGTACTTTCATAGCGGATATTACTAATATGACCATCCATCCACACACATGACGGCTGAAACATGAAACAGTTAAAGGAGAAAATTACGTTTTTTTTCTTCTTCTTCTTTTGCTCCTTCTCAAAACGAGAATATATAGAGTTGAGAATTGAAGTTGTTAAAAGTCAAGTCAAAAGTGAGCAATGAGCAACTCGTCTCTTTTTATGCTATTTATCATGCCACCTCGTTGAATGTAATAAAGACATAATTCTCTTTCTTTTCTCTCCTGCTCGCTCACTGAAAAACATGCCGCCAGGTCATAAGGATTACTGAGTATAACAAAGTGTGTACATTTTTTTATATACTGGCTGAGTGACTAGCCAGCAAATATATTAGTTGGCTGGTTGAAGCTTTGGTGTCGGTGGAATGCAATATATTTTAATGGAAAGCCTTGCAACTTTATCTGACAACGGCAGCCTAACAAAACACGTGAAAGCTCACTCACGACCACGACTCCTTAACGACATCATAGCCAACCTTTTTATGTTATGTAATTGGTGCTGGTGGTGCTGGCGTATGAAAATTTTCATAATCTAATATGCCTTCAAGCCTTTTATTCCAAATTGTATTACTCTTTTTTGCTCGTTTTTAAGTATGATATGTGGTATGTATGTATAAATATTCGCTAAATAACTTGAGTTGTTATTGCTGCTGCTGCGGTGGTGGTATATAAATATGGCATTCCTCCTGTCATCATGCCAGCGCATATGAAAAGCAATACAACAACAAAAGAATGAAGAAGAAGAATGAGAATGGCCACTTTACGTGACTGGGATCAGTTACAAAAAATTTCTACAGTCAGCAGCAGTGACTTCTTTTCGAATTCATATAGCAGCAACGAAAGACGACGACGAATTTATGCGGGAGGAAGGAGACATGAAAAAATATAAATAAGCAACAAATCTGCCTGCAAGTCAGTAAAAAACGAACTCTGAACTTCTATAAGCCATATATCATTTTGTTTATTGCAAATTGTAGCACGTTTGGAATTTTTTTTTCAATGTTGTAAAACGACCAGCAAATGTAATAATTTCAATTGGTTGACAAGTGGGCATTTTCGAAAATGAAAATGTTACGAGGGAAAATAAGCAAGGCATATATTATGATTATTAAGATTATTTGTTGCGATTAGAGCACGCAACAATTTCAAGTAGAAAGTAAACTATAGATATAGATAGATAGATAGACAAAAACTCAACATTCAAAAATATATGTGCATTTTAGAGAACAGAAAGGATACATGATAAATGACTATATTGAGCGAGACCCCTCCAGCCAATATCTCATCTTCCGCTCCATCTTTCAACAACTTGCTCAATCTTTATTTTCATGAATTTCTTATACATTTTTTTTCAAAAACATGTATTTTAAGACAGGGCGTCATGGGATGAGAGAGTCATGACGCATAAAAAGTATCATTAGACGCGAAGGATGTTAAACATTTGGTTTGACTTTTCTCCTTTGAATTGAATATTATTCTGATGAACTACTTCTTTACTTATACCTATAACCGTCATCATGAATCATGATGCACAACTATGTACACTTCATAACTCATCGCTTCTTTCTTATTTTTTTTTTGGTGCTCTGCTCTTTTCCTTTCATCGTCTTCATCAAGTTTTCTCATCTCTCTCTTAAAAATATTTCTCTAATATTTAACTTGGCTCCTAATACTACAAAAACTATGACATAGTATGTACACAAAGTATATAGTAGCTAAAATACCACATTTGCATTTTGCTCTCTTCTTGTTCAGTTCAGCAATGTGCAATATTTTATCTTTTGAAAAAAAAGTTTTTCTCGTTCACCAGCCTGACAGCCGTTTTTCAAGATGTTTGACACTGACAATGATATATGAGCACTAATCGCTCTCTGGTGTCATTCCAGAGCCGGAGAAGAGTCAGCGTGCGTAAAGCTTGTAACTTGTGAATCCACTTAAGTAAAATATGTGGGATATTATTAGTAGCATGCCTACGAGTCAACTAAAAGAGGATTCCAATACTTTACTTCAGCTTCATATTTTTCTAGTTTGTTGTAAATTATTAGTAGTATAGTGTAAAAATCAACATCATCATAGTAATCTCGCAGAGGAAGGAAGCTGTCTTTATTATATGAACTGTGTACAAGTTTAATATGGAAAGCTAAGAACGAGAGAAAAAAAATCTCTCTCAAGAGATGAACACGAGAGAGATGTATGATGCGCGATATGTCTTTTTATGCCTTTGTGTAAATCTGCATCTTATATTTTTTACAACACCATCTATTTTACATATATATCATAAGTGTGTTTTGCACTTTTCACAGAGTATTAGTTATTATTATTACGTAATCACCATCATCATATTGTGTCATGGTGTGATCATCCTTCTTTTATGCCTTCTGTCATAATAATATCTGACAGTTCACTTGAAATATAGTAAAATCACAGTTGGAGTGGTGGTGGAGTTTTCGAACAAAATCCCACTCAACTTCCTCTCTCTCTCTCTCTCTGCTCGTTGATCTTCATCATCGTCACTACTTTTAACTGGGCATGTCCTTTCTTTGTACAGTTATATGTAGCAATCTATAAAGCTCAACGCGTGATGTTTAACTTGTAGTAATTTCAGAAACTTCTTGTGGGTCGCATATCATCACGGATCACACATAATTTGCAATCCAAACTAAACCGATCGTGATCGCAAGTAGATATTCTAGTGAGTTAAGTACATATATATACTTTGTATATAGTCAACTGGATGATATCATGATGAGCATCACAAGAGCATTAGTCCTTGTCACTCGTTAGCAGCTTTGGAATTTCGTCAAGTGACAGTTTGAAAGTAGATTTAGTAATACAGGATGCCTCACACTCTCGAAAAACATTGTAAATTGTAAAATATCAAGCAGTCAGAAAGACATCAGCAGCTTGGGAGTGTAACACCGAAACTATTTTAAATAGAGACAGTAGTGTAGCAGTTTTTACAATGTACGATGAGATGATATGCTTTACTCCATTTCTATTTAAAACTTGTCAAAAGGAAGAAGCAAAGAATTCTTAAGACAACTCCCGAATTCCTTTTGTAATTACTTTGGAGGCGCTTCTTGAAAAAAAAATAGGCTACAAAACTACGACTTTTCCAAAGAAAAAATAAAATGTATTCTACTTTGAGCAACTAGAGTACTCTCCTGTCAACATTTAAAACTAAATATGACCTATCCTTTTCCTAAGAGTGCCCTCGAAGGAACGGAGCAAATATATATTTTTTGTATAAATTATGATAAATAGAGCACCCTCAGGAATACCCTTAAGTACCCTTGTCTCATCATCATTCTTCATTTTACTACTTTTGCTTCTCCATCAGTTCCCCACTCGACCTAATTTATATCCTCGTTGTGAATGTCTCCACATAAACAAAAAAACGAAGACAAGGAATAATCTGTGGTAAATGACTACTTCATAACTTAAAGAGGTCGTATCGTGCGGTCCACGAGAAAAATCTTTTTGATTAGAGTAATGATTAGACTGTTGTTTCTTCCTCATCAAGCTTTCAGCTTTTACTGCTGAGATGATTATTTATTTAGATTTTGATTTGATCATCCCTTCTTAACGATGATATGTCTGATGAGATGATGTTGCTGTGAGGTAAACCTCAAGGCATGTAGGTTTTCTTGTTCGGAGAAGAAGAAGAATGAAATGGTAAGCACATCACTTCATGTAATCTTCTATTATAACTGATGTTATGTTCTAGCACGGCATTCAAACATTTTATGCTGGAATAAATTTCTGTTCTGAGCTGGCAATAACTCAGTCGTGCCATGATGACTAGAATGGTAGTGATATTTTTTTTTCTCTCTCTGGAGATTTGAGAAGAAGGCTGATCTGAGGAGGAGGTTTGCCTGTTTGGTAGTATAATGATGATGATGTGTCCAGTGAGTGAGCAGAGAGGGTACTAGCATATTATTATCATGAGATTTCATTCCTTTTTAGAATAAAGCCCAGCTTTCTTCTGATTACACAGATGATAATCTTGACAACAACACTTAATATTTATCCTTTCATTCCAATTCTACCGTATAATAATAAACCCAAAAAAGATGCAGAGAGGGAGAGAAACAACCGCATAAATATATACATAATGTGCAACATTTTTTCAACAAAAGTATATAATGTAAGCAGTGTGGAGTAATTTATTAGCTTAAAAACACATAATTTCACCTTTAAGCTTGTGTGAGTGTGTGTGCAAGGCATGCATATGCATGTACCCAACCATTATCATTAGATCAGCTCGCATAACCATCACCAAGATCCGAATGAGTGGTATATTTTTGTAAAAGAGATGAGATATGTAATAAGTAAAGAAAAAAAGTCGGCGCCTTCGCCTTCTCGGGGACCGCATAACACAAGGGCAATAATTATGTCTCGTAATGTGACCTCCCTCTCGGCCCAACCTGTCAAAAACAGACAGGCACTCAACACCAAAACCACTCAACCCGCATCGCATACAACAAACAACAGAAAAACTGCCCTTCATTTTTTTCTCGCTTCTCTCTTTTTTTCTCCCTTTTTTGTACTTACAAATATGAAACGATTACCCCATTGCATTATACCATGCCATACCTATCATCATCATCATGACAGCTCTCTCGGCTGGTTTTATATGGTGGCAGGGCAGGCTAAAAACAAGTTAACCCTTTTTCTCTCTCCTTGTCAGCTTGCAGCTCAAGCGTATTCTCGTAATAACAAGCTCAATTGCATTGCAACAATATTCACATGCATATATTACAATGAAGAACAGCTATTTTATTGTGCACGGTTTTTACTACGGTTGTATCCAGAAGAAAAAATGTGTGGATTTTGTTGGATATCATGATCATATCAGATTGCATGCCTGTCAATGACGAAAAAGCTAACGAAAGCTGTTATTGTGTAAGTGATACGATACGGTCAGCGGCTTGATAAGAAGGGGGCTTTGCATTGATGAAAGTTATGTTTAGGGTTGAAAAAATGCATTTGCATTGCTTAACTATTTGGGCATGGACAAACTTGAAGAAAAGAAAAAACCTATGAATACGATTTACGAATATGTGTGTTCTCTGTTCTCTTTGTATCATATTTTCAATAGAGCTCACACGCATACATTGCATTTTCTTTTGAGAAGTCATCTACTTGTCAATAGAAAACTGTGCTGTTGTTCTTGTCAGTTCCTTTTGATCACATCACTTTTACAAGTTCTGCATATGGTCATCATCATCATATGATATCATGAATTAAATGTTATTCTCACAAGATGATATGATGAGATGACGTGTGTGGATAATAGCCTGTTTTGCATAATGCAACATATAAAATGTACAGATATATATATTTTTGACATACAGGAGGGGAAAAAAGAAAGAAAAAGTGTAAAACACATTTTATGATTGATTTTTATTCACATATCATGTTGACTGATAGCGTGTTGTGTATTTTGGACAAGGCATGGCATCATATCTTTCAGTAAAAATGAGTTCTAAGTTGCGTGAGTAAGCGTCATATATTTTAGTACTCTGTGTGTGTTTTGTCAATTAATCTATCAACAGCCTAACAGGGTAGAAAGAGAAAAAAGACGACAAGATATTTTAGTGTGAAGTTTTATCCAATCTTGCATGCAAGCTGTAAATATTATCATTTTTCTATTATTTTAATTTTCTTATATACTGTCTAAGAGGAAAAAATATAAATGAAGTTGGAAATGGTTAATATGAGTGTATTTATTTGCTGGTGATGAGTATAGAAGGAAGAAGCCAGTCTGTGTGTGAGCTTTGTGACAGGTTACATGTGTCTTGAAGCTGATGATGAGGATGATAATGATGACGTGACTTACTCGCTGGCATGTTTTTTATGTTACAAATACACATAACTTGTTTTTTGGAAAAAAATGTCTAGATAACAAGAAATATATATATTGTTGAGAGTGTGTATACATTAATACACAGTGTTATGCACGTTTAGACATCAGATCGCACACAAGTCCCAGTGGGGAAATATTGCCGGGGATGTAAATATTCTGGTAAATATGTTGCTGTCTGAAAAGGAGGAAAGATTGCTGCCATTTTTCATGTGGAATTTGTTCGAAAGGAGGCGAGCGAGCGGAGAGCGAAGGAGAGTGGATTACATTAAATGTCTCTCGTTGCAATGTCTTGTGTGGATGTGTTGAAAAGTTGACTGCAGTGTCAGTAAAATGGGTAATATTATGCAATGCGCAGATATAGTTTTTTTGATGGGGAAAAGTGCATGCATTATTATTATTACCTAGTGTACTTCTCTACTTGTCTGTGAAGCTATATATAAATATAAATGTGCACATTCTTTACAGATAAGAAGATGATGATTCACTTTAGCATATTATGCTGGTGAACGGTAGTATATTTTTGTGCTTGTCAGTATAGTTGCGAAGGTGGGGTGGATATTAGAATATAGTAACAAGGCACTTCAACCTAATATACTCTTAACTCAACTGACAAAGATATGTGTACACAGTAATTTGTTTTCATTGACATTTTACATGATCCTTTCAAAAATTTCCTCACGTGTGGAGCATACATTTTTCAAAAATAGTAAATACAGTTGGGAAAAGAATACACAAGGACATAAGGACAAGGAAATAAATGGTAGAATGAGAAATGAAATTGAATAGTGGAAGCAAGCACTTTTCCAGGATGCACTCAAATATGGCAACATGTGTAATGGATCCTTCCATAAATGTACCTTTCGGACCATTAGGCAACTTCAAACTCCAATATAATATGCTCTATATAATATTAAGTTTATAATGTGTGGTAACTGATATTCTACGGGAAAGTAAACGGGTTAGTAGTAAAAGTATTATGTATTCTGTTTGAAATATTTCATGAGAGCTTTTATAACAAGTAAAGTTGCCTTTTTAAACTGAAATCGGTACCACCAGAAGGGACCGACAGGACTGCTTTAAAATTCAGCATCTTTCAACATTTTTCCATCGGAATAAACCACTTTTGTCATTATCTTTCCATCCCAACAACCCTTCATTCCCTTTGTATTTCCACAAAAAAGTGAAAAATTCAGTGACATCGAAGTCTTCATCACCATCACATGTCACAGTGATACATTGATCCACATTTCAGTGTAAACACGCAGACACACACACTCTCATGCTTCACATGAAGTTTAAAAATGAACAAGACCAGAAGTTCAATAAGCTATCTACTCAACTCGACCCCCATGGACCATCTTCTGCATCTATCTCTCACTACTTTATTTTCTTTCTTTTCTCTTTTTTCATCTTCATCATGATGATCATCGTTATCATCATCCCATCACTACTACTTATTCACTTGGCTAGTTAGTAAAAATGGGAAAGAGAATATGTTTTGGCATTTCACAACTTGTGTGGAAAACAAGCAGTAGTGTAGTCGCAGTCGTAACAAACAGCTATAGAGAGATGTGATGTGATACGCAATGTTTTTCAGTTTCTTTATACTTTATGCACAGTTTACAACAAGCAGTTTTTAAATACACACATATAAATACATGTTTGATGGCATTATTGCTTTTTTGGCCCCACCACTCTACTAAAAGGATAGCACATCATACATCTCCATTTTAAACAACTTCACTCAAACATTCCCATAAAAACATACTCACACACACGCGGAGTGTGAAACGTTTTTTCTTTCATCTTTCCCTTTTAAAATGTACACTTGTGTCTCGTAAATTTCTTCACAGTCTCATTAATCCATTAAGCAAAAGAGCTTTTCCTTTCGAGAGACATTCCTTACTTTATTTTCAGCAACATGAGCAAACGAGAAAAAAAAAGATATACACAAACTACCGAGCTTAATTTTTCACTACGCTGGTGGTATGGTAGTTTTGGTAGAATCATCATAAAAACTTGTCTATACATATATTCAACATTGCTTGCTTCATTTCACTTCCTTCCTCCATCTCCTCTCCATCTTCATCCTCATTTTTCTCACTCAGGTCTTTTTTTGCTTTTTGATAAATTTAGAGAGGAATACTAATGACAGCAAAGTATTGAATGCCTGTGACTTCTTATGGTTGTCTGCTACTTTGGCTTGTATGTGTGTGGTGATCCATATGTCTGTCACCAATCATGCCAAAATGCATTTCTTCCAATATCTCACCAAACTTACTCCTTTTCTCGTTTCAAAAATACATAACTAATCCCCCTTTTTATTACACATGCCTTCCATTTTCTTCTACTAAAACTCGTAAGAAAATGTAAAAGATGCTATACTATTTATTGGATGGAAGAAAAAAAGAAATAAAATGTGTCAGCTTATTTGTAAGTATTTTGTAATCTCTTCTGCTACAGACAGTCATTTATTTTCAGAGGGGACATCGATAAATCACGTCACTTCAAAATGTTTCTTTACTCGTGTGCTCCATTTAGATAGCAATAATTTTAAACATGAAACTTTACCAAGCTCAATTTTTGTTTCTATCTCTCTTATAACTTTACAGAATAAAATATCGTGGTGTGGCTGTAATATTAATGTGTCGCCTGAGTGTGCTCAGAGAAAAAAAAGACCTTCTTTTATTTTATGGGCAAATTAATAATCATTAATTAATATGCGTCCATGCACAAATCTGCATGCACTTCATTACATTTGAAAATTACGTAGTTAGAAAATTGATATAATTATGAGTTATTAGAACGGAACAGAGGTATGCTTTTTAAAAGGAAGGTAACGTAACGAGTCAGGGAATTCAACGCTTTCCCTCGTTTCTGAACCACATCTAGCTGCCAACCAAGAGAACATCAGTCTACAATGCAGTCATGCTAGTAGAAGCAGTCTTAGTGCTCACTGCTTACCAAAAAAAAGAAACAACCTGGAAATCCCATAATTCTTTCGGATGATGCCAAATGCGACATGTACTTTAGTCGTCGCTCATAATAAAAATAAAATCTGTTTCTTTTCTCACAGCCAACACAAAACCGTCGTCATTTCTAAAAGCATAAATTCTCTACATATTAATAATATTAAGTATCATATCATATCCTATAAATATTTATGCCTATTTGAGTATCCTATTCAGCCTTTATATACCAGTGTGATGATGGTCGTCCCACAAAATCTTTCACTGCATTAATTCCGATCATTTCTCAAAGTGGCACAATTTGACATCAAAAGCAATAATTCACTCTCGCACGTACTTACTTACTCAACTCTCAACCAACCACATACATTTAACAAATTCGAAGTATATATTTTACAACTATTTGTAACTCCTTTCCTTCCTTTTCTTTTTTTTCCACAAAAAAACTCTAGAAGCTGTTTTGCTGATTTTGGTATATAAAAAATAAATAAACAAGATAAATTCGTAAAAAAACAGCAAAATGGAGGGAGAGAGAAAAAGTGGAAGTACATTTATACACATACTCTCTCTGTCTGTTTTGCTGAGAAATCTCTCTTTTCACGATTTTTTTCTGTCTGAAGAAAAATATGGGTTATGCCTCTTGTTCTTCATTGCCCGTTTTGCTCATCTCTTCTCTCTTTTTCCCTCCTTTTTGGTCGTAATAATGTGGTAAATGGTGTGAAAACGGGAAAGGCAAGTGATTCTTGTTCTTGTTGTTTGGCGGAAATACGGCGATTTATGAGGTTAGATTGCAATGTGACCTAGTGGTGTCAGCAGAGTAACCGAGTATTACAAAGCAGTAGACAGCAGGCACACAGGAGTATTTTCTTTCTCTCTTGCTCGAAATGTCAAAAAGGATTCCTATGGGCTGGCTCTCTGCTGACTGGTGGGAACAAATGAAAGGAGTGAAAGGAACTTTACTTCTCTTTACGCTCTCATGTATACATCTGCTTTCGCGTGTGGTTTTTTTCTCTCTCTCTTTTAAGTGATATGACCAAGCTGTAATATAAACCAATACCTTATACTACCCGCACACAGCCGCCCCTCATTAATCACTTGCACGTCACTTGACTGCCAATCAACTCTGATTTATCGTCACACTTTCACTTCTCCGTAGGCTACCTTCTAAACGCCGTCGTCTACATAAACACATATATGCCTACTCTTTTCCATAATATTCTCTAAGTATCTACAAGTCTGTTACTTTGGGAGGAAGGAACAAAAAAAACTAACAGGATATGGATCATCATCATCAGCATCCTCCTTCTCGTTCGTGCAAAAGAAGCAAAAAAACACAAGAAGACAGGAAGGCTTTTACACTGTATGAGTGAATGTGTCTGTAAGTTGTTTGGGGAAAAAATCTCTGGAACTTTTTGCTTTCCGCTACATAGGTGGTATGGTATGTGAAAGAATGTATGAATTAGTGTGGTGGAGAGTACATTATATATCAAGTTGGTAGTGTTGTTGTGGCGTGCACGGTGGCATGGCGGCATGAAGACGATGCTGATGTGTTACTACTGGTGTGTGTGGTGATGTGGTGGTGGTGCCGGTGCCCTTACATATGTTGACTGCTGACCTCTTCCCATTTCTCACACTTTCAACAAGCATCTTTTTCTCTTCTTCTTTTCTTGATCATCAGCCAAAGCCAAAGAGACATATTGCTCCTTGCTAGACTACTCCACTGCTCTCTCTCGCTCTTCTGTTTTTAGCGTTGAAAGCTTTCGCTGTCATGTGTAGTCACTAAAAGAGAGAGAAAAGGGCATAGTCAATAGTGCATTTTATATAGGTAACGATGTATATGTACAAGGCTTGTTTCCTTACACGTAAAATGAGAGAGATGCGGTGGACAGTTCCAAGGCATTTGAGAAAGATTTACTGCCGCCGCTGGAAATATATATGCTTTTCATTTTACCAGCTTTTTCCCACTATTTTCTCCTTGTTCCTACTGTATATTTTTCACTTGTCTGATAGTCTAACGACGATTTTCTCTTCTTCTTTTTTTTGCTGGAGAAGAAGAATAAGAAGAAGAGGAGCAATTGCTCTTCTTCTTTTCTGTTTTCTATATAAAACCTTTCACGTGGCCTATTCTTCTTCCCTTAGGTTTCCGTTGCTGTCATCATAATTCTTCCCTTGGCACTGAAATTCTGGCGAAAAAGGGAACGCTGTGTGTGTATATATAGCCATATGTATATATATTGACTTGTGTGTAATATAATATATGTGTGTGGAATTTGTTCTGCCACCTCCGCCACCAAACTACCTCCGTCGGCGACGAAGAAGACGACGACCAACTCTTTAGACAGGTTCAAGACAACTGGAAGAAGTAAGAGATGCAGCTATAAAAGAGCGAAAACATAATTCGTCTTTTTTTGTCTATGTTCCTTCGTTAAAGGATTACTGGTGAAATGTCAGCTCCTATATTATCCTCCGGTCTTTTTTATTTGACTTCCATTCCACTTTTCTGGAGAGAGAGAGAAAATTGTGACTGTTGCTGATAAAATAGATGGAGTGAGGGAAAAAGGAAGAAAATGAATAAAGTGCAGCAGCAAAGAAAGAGGATCGAGTTCCGTGTAAAACTTTTGTGTGCAGACAGAATCGGGAAAATAGATAGATGGAAATGTGTATACTTTCTGAGGAGATTCATTGGTTTATTGTTGTTTTTTGTTGTTCTTCTTTCATTTCACTTCGTGTGATGTCAGCAGGGCAAGAGTGATGTATTTATGTAAAAAGGGTTGATACAAGCTTTATTACAGGAGAGTGAAATGCTGTACGTGTTATATTGATATATATACTTATAAGGAGTAGTGCTTTATAATATGTATGCGTGCTATGGTTTATTTTCTCGGATGGCAATGATAGATTACCCTGTCGACTTGTTAAAACTTGCTCTCTGATGCATTCCACATTTCACTTGAGCCTATAAATTTTCTTTTTTTCTTTCAAGGAGGTTATATGGAAATGAAAGCAACGTAGAAAAAAAAGGTCCACTCTTTTTCCTTTTTATCGCTGCTTGCTTGTTTATGTGTCAACTTGCATTCATCGATTTTGCTCAATTTTCAACGCTAACAAAGTGCAATAAATCTTTGTTTGGATGAAAGATGTACGATCTAAAGAAATCGACAAGCGGGACAAAATGGTTGGTTGAAAATCTGACTGGCTAAAAGTCTATCGTTTCGTCATCATGATGAATTTACACATTTTCTATTTTTGATTGTTTTGTGGGAGATTTAACAAAAATCAGTGGAGTTGGTGAAAAAATGGGGCTGGATGGTCTCATAAATAAATAGTCATACTCTGTTCTCATATGTAGCCAATTAAGCTTTTGTTTCTTCAAATAATTTATCATATTTTTGTAAGAAGGAACTAATTTACTTCAATTTTAATTAAATAGACTTTTAAAATAAATGGGTAAAATAATTGATTACTTATTCTTATTTTCCCCGAGGTTTAAGAAATTGTGAATAAATTACACTATTGAAAGCGTAAATAGTTACGAAAGTATAAACATTTTTTTAAAAATATTCTGTGGATAAAGCATACACATTTGTATGTATGCTCATGGCTCATAATAATATTGCAAGAAATACAATGCTGCTTACAATGTAATTCTAAACGAATGAAGAAAACAGAAGAGTTGTTTCAAGATATGAGCAAGGCAGAATATGTGATATGTACGTAAATTATGTACTCGGCGAAATGTTGACCGTCCTCACATGTTTTGCATTCCTAATTTATGCAGTGATAATGACACCGCAGTCACATAAATAACAAACCTAACATACATATTAATTTGTCTAGAAGCGATTAAAAAACAAAAATACTTGACTCATTATGTGCAGAGTAATATAATATCTTGTGTATTCATTCCAGTTGGTTGACTGGTCGTTTACATCGCAAAACATCAAGCTAAAAATGGCTGTCTTCAGGAAAAGTTG
>JAQFZG010001205.1:0-22978 GCA_034695465.1 Entomobrya nicoleti | reverse complement strand
ATTTTGTATTAAGCTTGTATGTTTATAGGAGTAAAATCAAAACAATTTAAAGTATAAATGGGAAAAACATTTTGGGTCTGAAAATTTCAAAATTTAGTCGCATATTTTGTCCAAAATATCCTGCATATTACATCCATATTTTAGGCTTCTGTCTTGAATATAGTGCCGCTCTGAATAGTGATTATCATTAATGTCATGAAATAAACATTTTGTTTATCCGTTGTCGGTTTTGAACTTTGGGCTTGATAGTATGATCGTCAATGCCACGAGTTTTGCAAAAAAAAAACTGATTTAATTTTTTGTCGTCAGTTTGTCGCGTCTTGTTTTTCGTAAAAGTTGACTTTGGTAAGTAATTGGTCGATACACAATACCTTAATCTTCATGTTTGCAAGCTAATAAAACTTGCAAAGTATATAGTAATCATAAGTAGTTTACAAAATGATAAGTTTTAAATCTTGATAAAAGTTGCAAAAGTGGCATATGCTACTCATTAACTACTTGTTCTGAGACAAGAAATGTAAAAAGAGCTCTGCCTTCATTATCAGCCAATCAGAGCTCACAATTTTCATGACTGGTGAATGGTGATGGCTTATCGTTTATAGTAATGGAAAATTCCTATCAAATTCAAAGCCAAACGTCATGACTTCTTTTGGCATATCCTTAATTTTCTTGTCTAAATGTGAGCAATAAGCAATCTGAGTTACGTTTACACTTCACTCCTCTTGCACTGCGTCGTGTCATGTTCCACTGAACTGATGTACTTTTCATGAATTCATACATTTTCAAGAGAAAATTAACATCGTGCAATAAAACATTAAACTTGTGTCAAAGGGCATGTGACGAAGCATAACACTTATCATCATCATACGAAAAGGCTTTAAACACATACTAAGTATAAAGGCAAATTATGATAACACTTTGTTGATATCAATACCTAGTATCGTAAAGCATGGGAGCATGAGTACCATACATGAACACCATGTCGATTTTATTATATAAGATGTGAACTTGTCGCAAATTTCAACTTGTTTCGAATTCCCCCGACGTGCAAAAAGAACAAGACTTCACCTTTTTGGGACATTAATGAATTCACACTTGTCTTAATTTCTTAAGTATGTACAATTGTATGTGATAATAAACAGTGATTGCAAAGGTTAATTTGATAAAATAACATATGTATTTATTATTTATGTATATTTCTAATTATGCATTATTCAGTAGACATATTGTTGAGTTCGAGTTCACTGTACAGCTGTTCAAAATGTTTTGACTGATCTTTGACATGTCTCAGGGGTAAAGGTAATGGACCTTGTCTATCAGAACATTCAGAACCCTTGGTGAGCTATAAATAGGACATTAACCGTGATTAATTTTGGGTCAGTGAATGGACGGCTTGTCTGCTTTTACCTCATCTTATATCGGATATATGTCTATTTTTCAGTGATCTGATTTCAATTTTTCACACCTACACGTTTATGCAGAATGATGGATATTTGTAGATTACGCAGCTAAATTTATACATATTTATCACTTATCATTATCATCATGAATGAGGTACCAATTATATACGTACAAAAACCACTCTGATTTTGATTCTTTCATTACTACACCATCCATGCTAAATCCGTTAATCTTCAATTTTATGTTACAGTCAAAACTTATATTATGACTGGAATATTCCAAGAAACTCTATTCATAGACATATTATACTAATTTGATGAAATATAAGTTCGTGTTTATTTGAACAATTCAGAAAATTTGTATTTAATGTTGATTCTACATAATTGGGTAAACACCTTTTCATAGGAATTGAGCCTATAAATAGTAATATATTTAAGATAACATACAACATAACAGAAAGGTACACAAAAGCAAATGTAGTTGAAGATAAAAATTTCACGAGTCAGAATTAATTTAAGCTATTCATATATTGTGTTTGTTTAAGCTGGACTGAGAGAATTTCCGCCTTTTACCAAATATTTTGAATGACTTCATACAAATAAAAACTACGTTTTAAAGTTGTTTTAAGTTGTAGAAACAAAGCGCAAACAAAGCGCATGAGTGATATTAACTTTGAGGGCCATATATACCACATGTTTCAATCAAATGAACGTAAAATAAGAAGACAGATTTGGTGTTTGAGTTCATTTATAATTTCAATTTCTATGAGTTATATGAATGTTGATATAATAAACGTTATGAAATTTAAAACACAAGCCGTGATGCTAGAAGTTTACTAGTTCCTTAAAGTCATCGTAGTTAAGTTCCAACACATTTTGTTGCATGTTGTTATGTTATAAAGTTTCTCGAATTGATAAAAATGATCGAAACGTCTATCGCTACATATTATGCTATGTTTGGTAATATGATTTTTGTAGTAAAATTTAGCCTCTGTGGAAATTTACCAACTATGAAAGAAAAGGCCAAGCGATGATGATAACGATAAAAATATCTTTCTATTTACTAGGAGGAATCTTTTTTGAAGTTTTGATTGTGTGGAATTATACATAATTTAATTTTACTTTCCTGAATATTTTTGTTCTATGACATAATAAATAGGACTATGCAGCGCATATTTTGGCAATTAATAATTTTAATCTGTTTGATTAAAGGTATATTCAGCGATTCAACGAAATTTTCTACATCTTACTAGAAACGTAAACGTTCAAGTATAATATAATTATATAAGATCACGGTGTTTATATTTACAAAGGTCGTACACATGTTTAAATGAAAGTTCTTTAATATGTAATGTATGAAACGAAACATGCGTCAAGTAAACATTGTTGGAACGAAGTCATAATTTTTTTGTTTTAACTTTTCAGTTCAGTTTTACTGTGAAAACAGTACACATTTTATATAATAAGAGCTTAAAGTCCCAATACCATGATGTCTTGTTTTCTATGAATTGCTTCTTTTGTCTTTGTAAAACATATACGAACAAAGTCAGAAATTTTCTTTTCACAAAATCCCTTTCTTGGGCTTACCTCCGAAAACCTTTCTGGAAAATTCCACATATCTCTTGTTATTGGTGTCCCTTTCTCACTGCGTAATAGTCAAGAACGTTCTCAAGTACTAACACGAAAGTATCTTTAAACTCCAAGTGTCTCTGCTTTGTCTTCGTGTGTATATTTTTTTCTATACAGCAAGTCCACAAGCTTAGCTTCATTGTTATGAGCACTGGTTCTTGGCAGTTTTACCCCATATAATAGACCCTTTTGAGACGTAACAAAACAATGGGTTTAGATTTAGATGACTCACAACTTACTAACTCACAACAACAAGACAAACAATTTTTCTTCAAACTTCTTGACAAGCACGTCTTAATTAATGTATGCACATGTATTAATTGTGCGCAGTTGCTTTGCACATGAAACCAAAGATAAGTATCCAAACTCGACGCCATGAGTGAAGTCAGTAAATATTTATGCCCAGGATTGATGAAGATGGAGAAGTTTGGTTTGCTGGACTTAACTCTTTACGTTACAAGGACATTAACTTCAAAGATTTACTTATTTACAGGCTGGATAATTAAAAAGTTCCAATAAAATGTTTCAAAGATGTTCACTTCAAGCTTTGCAAAACCCAGGCAAAAACATAATATTGAATTTGCCATTTATACATACATACATATACATTATCTCATACTAAATTTTAATCTGTAATTCTTAAAGATGCAGAAGAATTCGATAATGCTTTCATAAGTTACATACAAAACATATCGACATATGTAGATAAATGTATGTATGTAATTACTAGAAGGAAAGAAATCGTAATACATGTTTTTGCAAATTAATGTAACTCACAGATTTATGATCTATTAGGTAAATATTCTGCCAAAATCTGGCTGCTATCGGTTTTCGCACAATGTTAACAATTTTTATCTATGAAACTGACGCCGGAGAAGGAAGGAACGAGACATCATTTCAGTCAGAAATGAAATAAGGTCATTCAAACGAATAATGTTGTCGCTTACATAAGCAGCAACACTGAAGCGTTCTGGAAAACTTCCGTTATTAATGTATGTATGTATGGGCAATTATCGATTAAGCAATATTTATGTTATCTCAGGTGCAGCTACACATATTTTCTAACGAACGATCTTCTATTAACGAAACATTGATTTATGAACAAAACTTACCACGTACACATTTTCCGCAATATATGCCCTTCATATGTTGTATGTTACTAAATAAAACACACTGAATCAGTGGTATCAGAATACATAAGAAATCTTTAGAAACTCGTGTTGTAATTAAATGATTCATTTAAGATGCCATGACGTACAAATTGTTTCACTCTTATCATTCCAAACCATGAAAAAATTAGAATACGTACTAAAGTACACATAATACGTAACATAACGAAGTTATAAAAATTGTGTGTCGCCTCTCGACAATTTTTAATGGATTCTGGAGACAAACAATTTTTATCCAAATTGCGAAGATGTCACATCCTTATCAAACTTTCAATTATATAATTGAATGCTCATAATATTTATGAAGGATGAAATTTCAGCTTACAGCATAAAGCAAAGGATAAGAGTACCAAAAATTATCAAGATTTCTTGCGTAGTATGTCTTTGTTTGACAGATTTACGATAGTTTTAATACGCAATATTAATTGCTTATTTGTACTTCATATTTTTAAATCCCGTTTCGTCTACACTGATCCAGTTTTATTTTAATCAATATCTAATAAATCCCGTGAAATTTATTACCCCGATTTCTAAAGAGTGGCAATAGTAATACAGTTAGCTACCACAGTACAGTGTTGTTTAGGGAAGTGTTCATGTTCATGAACATCACAACATTTTCATATATCAGCCAGCATAATATTATTCCATCAAATGGATTAGTACGTCGTAGCGTACTTGTTAGTGACAGATGAAATATTTATTACTTTACTTAATTAGTTATTAGTCCCTAATATTTTATTTGCGCTATAGACTGTAAAATTGAAACTTGGAGATGTCCTTCACAGTAATTATGCAACTTTTGAATTGCACTCAAAGTCATTGCACCACAAAAGGTAATAAAATGGAATTCGGACGTGGTGCAATACATTGTGTCACGCATAATAATAAGATATATGATTCTGTTTGTGTTTTCGAAAACTACACCAAAAACAGACCTATTATTCTTAAATATTAATGAAAGGATTATATCGCCAGATTAGCAGTACCGGCCATTTAATTAGTTTGGAACATGTTAGCATGATGATGTGTACAGTCCAGTTTTTAGTTCATCGTCATCACATCATCATTAAACGTATCTTGACATCCATTCCTTGCATCACAAAGTTTTGAGCCAAGTCGATAAAATATAAAATGTTACATTAGCGTTCATATCGCCTCTTTAACTTACAGTTCCAATTTTTCCTGCACTGGAGCTCGTGTCATCATGAACTGATTAAAAACTTCATAAAAATGAACTATGAGCTCAGTCATCAGTCTACTGCGCAGTTTCTCTGATGAGATCAGGTCATAGCAAGAGATGAAGTGAAAGAGTTTAGCCTTCAAACTGCATAAAGTTATGTATTAAGAACAGGTTGGTTTAATACGAAAACTGGAAACTGCCGTGTCCCAGAGCTCTCACTTAAACCAAAGCAAATTATATCCTTTCCATTTCCCTACATTATAAATTAATTTATGCACAAATTAGTTCTTCAGCACTCGTAATAAAATAACAATCTGAAGAAAATAAAAACAATGGCCTATCATTATATGTTTATATGCATATTGATGGAAAAGCTGCATGTGTCATGACTGTCATGAGTATGAGGAAGCTAGTTTTTGTCCTTGCAAAATGAAAACATAATCTTGTTACAAAATACATAGGGATGGGATAATAAGTGTGTACAAACTACAAACAGTTTACATTACTAAATACCGTACCCAAATTATAGCTAATAGTAAACTTAAATCCTCTCTCATTTTTCTTTAATGAGCTGGAGGAAACAATAAATCAGGGAAAAGGTCAAAAGGTGTAACAGGAAATTAAACGTCGACAAAAGTCGTTCATGTTGTCAAGTTTAAACCTTCAACTTACACTACATATAATATACATACATTACGTACGAGGCAAACAACAGTTTAGTAACTAATATATGGTTTAAAATTGCGCAAGGTTGTACGAATAAATTAGCCTTATTTTTGTTTTTATGACGTTTGTCTTGCATAATATTTTCCAAACTTTCATCGCATCGTACCACTACAAAAAATTGCATACCAAATTCCAACGGGTCCCTTGTTCGTGTGTTTTTCAGGTCTGAAGATTAAAGATAAAGATAATATTTATGTGTCATGTGTTGTGTGGCAATTTTTTAGGTTGAGTTACCTTTTTCATAGGGTGAAAATGGTGGACTGAATGAAACGTAGTAATATTGCAAACATGTTATGTATCGATGAGCTAAAAAATATCACACGACACCTGAAACAAGGCAGCGCCAGTCTTATGTACCTCATCTCATGTGACATGTGCGACTACGTATTCCATTCCAGACACCCTTAAGTGGAACATGGGAATTAAGTATTATTATCTTGGGAAATAAATTATCCTTAAAAATGGGTACAATTCATTTATATGACGGATAAACTGATAATTATCAATTTGACAATGAGATATAGTCCTGGTTCTTATTCTTGCCAAAAATCCAGCCATTATTGGTTTATTGATTACATTGCATTCCATACTGTACAGTAAGCTAACAATAGGGCAAATAAGTCTTCCAAATATTTTATTCAAGTAAACAACAATAAATTACTACAATGTGTAATAAGCGGTTACGTAATCTCAGCGATTTAACAAAC
The DNA here is from genome assembly GCA_034695465.1 of Entomobrya nicoleti. NCBI lineage: Eukaryota > Metazoa > Arthropoda > Collembola > Entomobryomorpha > Entomobryidae > Entomobrya > Entomobrya nicoleti. Next base: position 16,167 of record JAQFZG010001205.1, on the reverse strand, counting down.
ATTCACAATTTGTTTAATAAATTAAATCTCATCCTAAATATTATGTCAGTTAGCTATCGACGCGTATTATGATTATGACGTCAGTACATTACTTAAATGAAGACTTCTTGATCAGATCATGTATTATTTAATCATGCTTTTTAGCTTTAACATGTAACAACAACAATCATCATTCAACAGTATCATTTATCATACGTCACACTACGAAAGTTAAATTCTAGTAATTATAAGGTAGTCTGTAACAATATACTGGAAACTGATTTGATTTCTTTGTGACCTTCAATTTCAAGAAAATCTAAACCTTTGATAAGTTCTTCATGCATGTTTCATGATTACAAAATTTGATGGAGTGGCTCCTAGGATAGTCCCATCATCTGATAAGTTTAGTAGTCTAATATCCCCACGTCAGAGACTGAATTATTATCGTGTACGCATAATTTACATAAAATTTATGTACATAATATGTATCTAATATACATTTCGACTGATTTATATGTCCTGTATCCATATCAAGAATCTTCGGGAGGACACTTTGAGATGAGATGAGTGAACTAATTCATCATGAAAAACTGCTCTAAACTGGTTGAAATCAGAAAATTAATTAAGATAAAACTCTCAGTTTGCATTTAATCCTTTTGAACAATACTCGATTAAATAAGTACATCTATCTTGATGCATATAGTATCAATCAAGTAATGAATATCTGCTGATATTTGTACATTTTGTAAGATAAGCTATAGGTTGTGTTTTTGCTAATTAAACATATTTAATACAACAAGTCTAGTGAAATGATACCATTTACTTATGCCGTTCAAACAATAATCCGATTGTAAAATCTCAGGTAAAAAAATCGAAATCGGATTTCATTTTACTGGTGTTAACTAACTCACCATTCACCTCGAATTGGTGTTACAAATGAGGTATTATACATATATGCCAAACGCTTATCACATGTACTCTAAAAAAGTAATGGAGTTTTACAAATAATATTAGTGGAGTCCAGGAAAATTTTACAGCGGGTAATAAGGTGGAAGCCAAAGAGGAGGTCACCATCAATGTTTAAAAAGCTGCTTGAATTTTGTTTATTTGCATAATGTACTAGATTTGCAGAACAATCTTTCACGAATTTCAGGGACATTCAATGCGGCGACATCACAAAGAGGTGTTCTTAAGTATTTACAAAATATGCAGGGCTAAAAAATTACCAGCAATCATATATGAACAGTTGTGTAAGTAAAAAAGTGGAGAAATTCGAGAGCAAAATATTTCAACTACAAAGTCCATACATATTTTATGAGATTGTTTACTGTGGACCACCGTTTTTTAAATGTTATTTTGTAGCTTTCTTGTTAAAATTCATAAATAAATAAATAAATCTGACAATATGACAATTCCAATCTTGCAAACATGCACTTAAATTTTGCCAGCTTGTTGGGACATCTTGATTTGCTTCACAGTTAGTAATTTTTCTGGACATATCGGTATGTTACTCTCTACGTAGTATAGAAATTTCATTACATATTATTATAAAGCACACTTATGCATTCTTTTATAGGGTACTCTTACGATGAAACCTTTTCTGTGTTGTGGAGAGAGTTTTGAAGATTTCAGTCAAAATGTACACAAATTAAGCTTGTGTTATGCATATGACGATCTCATGAACCCAAACCCAAGCAAGCAAGCGGTGTGGTGATATGCAGATCCAGATAAATAGGCCAGCTTTTTCAATCTTTAGCTCATTCGTTCAGAAGCATTCGCCACAAGCACATCGCTGTGAAACGAGAAGCTCTTACAACATTTTTTGTTCATTCCTCCTATCAAGCTTATTTGCTAAACTGGAGATATAAAATTTAACTTACTATCCACTCAGAATATACTTATAACAGTCAAGTAAATTGCTTGCAATTACTTCAACTTTTAAGACCGAGTTTTTTTCTAAACTCATCGTAATACTGACCCGAAAAGTTTATTTCTCTTTTCCACAAGCAATAATATTTCAATTTGACAAATAGTCTTCATGAATAAGTACGAAATCAACTTGAACCCTACCTTTTTAGCGATTCTCTAGCATTTGATTTTGATCTTTGACTTATAGATCACAAATGGCAAGTGATTTAATTCAAGTACAAGTACAGCAATTGAGGCATATATCCTCTTAACCCCAACATAACCTTCATAATCCATCGTTAACAGTGCCGTTAGGCGTGCTGGCATGAGTTTGGGTTGGGACTCCGAAACCAATCAAAGTTACAGTTACAGTAAAAAAGAAAGTAACAACAGTACCAAAAGTGGTAACAACTTTGCTGAGAACTTTTCTCATTTAAGTGACAACGTCAAGTTGAATTGGAACAGAAAAAGTGTCTGCGTACTAATTTGTGTGAAGAGTGGTAGTGGAAGTTCAAGACAACGTGCTGCTTCTTCCAAGTGGTCGACTAGTGCTGCGCTTCGGTCTGGTAGATTTTTCAAAAATTTGCCACCTGCAGCAGTATTAAATACTTTTATAGCTTAATTTATTATAGACATTTAAAATCTATTACTAAACTCTCTATAACCTTCAGTGCTTTTTGAAGAGATTTTTCAAGCAAATTAAAAAATCAAGTTTACTTCGAATTTCATCATATTATTTCAACGCCTAATTTTTTGACAAGAAAAAACGTACATCAACAACAACAACAATGCCTGTCGACGCTGTAAACGCATCTTTTTCTTCCATCGACTCTCAGTACTCATCTGCCAGAGTCACTTCCCTGTCCAATGGAACAGTGTTCATGGTCCGCGAAAGAGGTTCACGTGTAAGTATACAATACATAATACATACATACCCAATACCCACAAAACAAAAAAATATCCATCCAACCAACAACATAGTATTATAGCAATGCGCATCTGCAAGATTTACAACAAAGGTTGTACTACTACTGCGCAATAACAATGACGTATAAATTTGGTAGACATCACGATATAAGCTCGTGATCGCAATATTGAGTATAACAATAGCATAGTTAGGCATGTGCAGACAACATACATATTCTATATTCTCATTCATGAAAGCGGCGGCAACAACCTTTTATTCTGCCTTACTCATTTCCTAATTCTGCGCAGTAAAATATACTTAGGCACCTGAGAAATGGTCAGCTTTGCAATGCAATATAAAGCATGGAGCTGGGTAGGTAAGCAAGCAATATATGTAAAAGAATGAGTAACGTCCTTCAGAAATTGCATCAGACGTAGTTAGGTTGCATACACATGGATGTAGGTACATACTTTAAAAAAAATCATCATAACCTGTTTATTCTCTGCAAAAATCATTTTGCACACTCACTCGTTAAACCTTGGTTTTGTTCGACTATACTTTTGTCTGCTGGAACTGCTTATGTAGCAAAATCCGATAATATGATGATGATGGTGAGTTCTGAGACGCAATAAATTCAGGTTCAAAAGTTTTTGAGAGTTTAATTTTTGAGATAACCTTACAATATTGCGTTTGTACAAAAAAGAGGTACATACTGCCAATGTATGCAATTTATAATATTCATTCACAATATTAGTAGAACTTTGCTCAGCTTCATTTATTTGATGATTTATTGTGATCATTTCGGCCAAAAAATTAATGACTATTATAAATTTTTTGAGAAAGAGTCATATCAAGTCAAAGAGATCACTTTTGAGTCAGTTTTTTTTACATCGCAGAATATTAATGTATTGAAACGGAGTTAAAGCAAAATATGATTTGCACTCAATATGCAATTATCACTGAAAAATAAAATATCCCGACTCGTGTTTGCTCATCTTAAATACAAAAAAATATCGACAATTACGAACTTGTCTGTACATTTCAGTTTTTCATGTATAATTGTATGCTCCATAAAAATGGAACCGATAAAAAATTCATCCATTTTGAGCCGAGTAGAATTACATAGTTCAAATGATCCATTCCTTTTGTATGAACAGTTTTATATTACACGTGTTAAACGCCTTTTTCATACGCTGTACTGCGAATTCCTTTGTTATTACGCTGCCCTACTTGCAAAACTTTTAGCTGTTAAAAATGATAATTTGTAGCATAAAATTCAGAGTATACATTACAGATTCCAGAGGATGTGGGTTGTGGTTTGTGGTAATTTGAGATGTTTAGCTGCAAATGAATGTATTTCATTTTGTGTAGTATGCTGAGTTAGACTGTTAAACGCGACTACGTTCTGCTGTACTCTTCAATGTTTCAAGGTCATGTCTCGAGTCAAGATCTGATTTCCAAATCGCTCACTTCATGTCATTATGAGCACACGCTGTAATGTGTCAAATTTATATTTTAAATCTTTTGTTGACAGATTCTGGAATTGCATAAAATAATCATTACATTTGTGAAGTTGGAATGACATTTAACCCTATGATTTCTGACATTCTTGGCATCATGTGTGTAGCTTTACAATTAGAAATAAATCAGTCAGTAGTGACTTCAAGACAACTGGTCTAGTTCATTGATGAATCCATCATAACAGAAGTAATTATGTTTGAATGAAAGAAATTGCTGCATATATATTTTCTTAAATATTCATTCACAAAACGCAAACACTTTCAATTTATTTTTCAACAAAGCAAACAAGGTCGTTTTTATTTACATTCATTTGAACTTCTTGCTGTTTTGAGGAGTGAGTGACCTACGATGACATTGGATGTGCCTATCGACTAAAAATGACTAGCCGTTACACTTATCAATGTACTTTTTAACGACCTACCTCACATATACAAATGAGCATATTTTAATTCATGAAAGGTCGCGATTATTAGCTTTAAGACAATTTCTTTTTACACGAAATTGCAAGTTGCAATTTGACCTTTTATTAATAAATTTGTATGTTTTTTTATTACAGAGGCGAATTAAGTTGGAAGTCAGTGAGCCAGTAACCATCACCTCAAAGGAGACTCTCGGATGGACCACTACTTTTACATCTTACTTGATCCGGCTAGATGTAAGTAATTACATGCTTCATTAAAGTGTTGAACTACTAGTGTTGAATTCGATTGAATTCGAATGAACGAATTTTATTAATCGTCTGATTCATTATATTTTAGACAAACCATTACGCCTTCTCATTACCCTATTCGGAAGTTCGACGAAGATTCTCTGAGTTTTGCTGGCTTCACGACAAACTGGCGTACCATCATCCAAACAAGTAAGTAAACGCATTTTGTTAGAAAAGAAAGTATTCACATTCACACCCAGTTGTTGTTGAAAAAGTTCTAACAGGGTCGTTTCATTGTATTTTAGGATTGTACCACCACTTCCAAAAAAGACTTTCATTTATGCCAACAAATTCAATGGAAATGTCATCGAGGAACGCTGCCTTGGCCTCGGAAAGTTTCTGCAGAGGTAATTCATTGGAATTAACTTTTATATGAAATTACGTGCGTGCATATTACAGGGTGCAGTTGAATGATATATGATAACAGGGGTATCATGAGACTAAATAAAATATTTTGTTTTTCTACAGGGTTATGAGGTCTTCTGTATTTCTTTCCGACGCTGCTCTTCATTATTTCCTTCAAACCAATTTGACTATCAAGGAAATTGAGCAAAAGCTCCATGCTGAGATTCCTGTCCGAAGTATTCCAATTTCACAACTTAATCAAGTGAAGAAGAGGCCCAAGTTCAGCCGTTCTATTTCATGCAGTTCATCTGAAAGTACTTCAGACAGGTAATGATAGAAAAAAGTTATTTTTCAATTAAATCTCACATTTTAAATCTATTTAAATTGCATTCTCATAACATCCTTTTATTTTAATTATTTAGCAGATCTGTCAGTAGCAGTGACGGTGATGGTGAAGGCGGGGCAGCTGCATGTGAACCAGATTCCGAAGATCTGGAGTCTTCCATTGAGATTGAGTCTTGTGACAGTTTCGCAAGATCTCCTTAGACATCAAGGCTCTGGAACAAGTGGTGTGATGAACTGTATTAAGAATGATGATGCATGATGTAAATCCACACCTTCAAAAAAAGCAACTGTCCATGATAAAAAAATATATGGAAACTTTATTCAACTTTCGCTCAAGTGTCAAGGAATCAGCGATTTGGTTTATGTACAGCAGCTTCTGTTGTTTCTAGCTAAATCTACAGAGTTTCTTTGTAGAGCTCTTTTGCCAACAGTATTCTGTGCATGACCTTTCTGACTTTGTACTTTGTACAATATAATATTTACCGTTAATTATCATAGTTAATTAAGATACATATACACCTATATTACTTATAGTATAATAATGGCATGTTTTCTTGCCTACGAGCTTATTCAAACAAATGTTTGCTTCCGACAAAAGAATTTTGCTATCTAAATTCTTAATTTTGTACATAGAACGCGTATATATTGAGTTATATCTCTATTTTATACTAGTAGACTGATATCCATGTAGTGATGAATTCAGTATAAAGAGGAATCACTGTGTTAATAATTCTTAGTTTAAAAGTCTAAGTTTTTACCATTTATACGTACATTTTTGCGATGAATATCTTCATCGTTATTTTTTTCTACTAAAATATAAATAAGACTAATACGTTTATCGTATAATATATAAATAGTATATATATCAGTAATTATGAGACTCGCTAAGTTATACATATATGTATTTTTATAACAAAGTCACTAATTTTGTGATATAAAATAATATATATAATCTTTTGTACATTAATTTCTGTATTTTATTTGTAGTATACTGGTATTTTATTTTAATCAAACTTTTGTTCCGAATTCTTTGGGACGGAGTTTACGATTTCGCATACCAATGCGATATTCGGTTTTCGAATATGTATAATGAATAAAAATTGCCTTCTATTAAGGTTGAAATAAAATAAAATCAAAAGTATACTTGTAAAATTTATACATTGCCATTTCATTTTTAACAAACACGCTGCTATTCTTTCCCTGGCTTTAGTTATACAATTGGTTTTGATGAGAATGACGGGATTGGAGATATATTGATTGATAAGCATTTGGGGAATCAAGTGTAATCTTTTTTCATAGATAATATACTTTTACCTGCTGGGCGAAAAACAAATAGTTACGACTTAATTTAGTATGCTATGTGCGTACGTACATAATATATATATTTTTTTAGACGTCAAGTTGAAAGATTTGATTTTGAAAATTAACATACGGAATCCCTAACGGTCCCAATTTTAATTTAATTAGATACTAAATTGGACATCCTCGTCACGCACCATTACCATGAAAGACATGAGGATAAACACACAAGTTTGTGCTTGCATTCTTACCATGTTTGGTAAAATTTGACACTATAAGGTTTTACTGAACTCTTAGACTTGCGATGTTTGCAACTGCATTTTTTGTTCCGTTTTCTGAAGCAATAGTGGGACCATTAGTCGGAGGAGTGCCAGTTTCCAATCAACTTACATTGGTAACTGGAGGTGAAAACGAAGGTAATTCTAAATGTCAGGCATTTATAATATGTATAAGTTACGTAGGTCGGGGTCCAATATTTACTCATATCGAAAAATAAACATTATTCCAAATAGCGGAACCTCAAGAATTCCCCTGGCAAGTCAGTCTGAGGGCAAATTTGAATAATTTTCATTTTTGTGGAGGAGTCATAATTGACCAAAAAACTGTGCTAACAACTGCATCATGTGCAGATTTAAGCAGTCCTTACCTGACGACGTTAGTAGCAGGGAACATCGAATTGAATATAACAAATTCTGTGCCATCGCAGCAAATTGTTCAAGTGACAAGTGTACACATCCACCCAAATTATGCAGAAACATCAGATTATTCAAATGACATAGCCATTCTTAAAATAAATCCGGCCTTTTTATTTAATGAAGACGTTGCTCCAATTCCAAGCTTACAAAAAGAATACTCCACCCCGTCGGGTACTACTATTCCAAGAATTTAAATCCATTTTTGCTTTTTAACTTCTTTTTAATAAGTCTCTTTTTTGTTAGAGTATGGAATAATCACTGGATGGGGAACTAAACGAGAGGAAGAAATCTCGCTGCAGGAGAAATTACAAAAAGCTACTGTAAAACTTATTCATTCAAATGAGGAATGCCAACGTCTAGCTGATGGATTTAATGTGACCGTTGAAGAAACTGAAGTATGCATGACTTCGCCAAGTCAAAGTGACTCTCATGTTGACAGTTGTACAGGAGATCAAGGGGGCCCACTCATATTTTATGAAAACGATGCACCCGTTTTAGCTGGTCTAATTTCATATGGAATTGGTATAATCACTTTTTAAGTTGCTTTGTAGTTCATGGGATTTCGTCCATAATAATTGTTGTTTAGCCATTAACCATTTGTCAAATATCTTTCACTAAGCAAATTAATGTTAAGTATGATGTGAAATTTTCAGGATGTGGTCGACAAAACTTGCCCAGTTTTTGCACCAGAGTTTCTCCGTATCTGGAATTCATTCAGCTATATCAGGAGTCTTAAATTGAAGATGTTAAATAATATGTATAAAGGTACCTTATCATACAATATATTTACTTTTCGGAAACTTCCACATATCCACATCGTATATGAAAATAAACGTGAATGGGCGTCACTTTTTCCTTTAAAATTAATTCGAAGCAATAAAAATTTCGCTTTCATATAAACTTTTAATGAAAGTCACAAAGAATGTTGAAATTCAATATAATTCTTTTTTTTAAATGCTTACAGTAAACAGATATATAGTAACGAATCATAATTCATAAAATATTTCTCAAAAAAAGTATTCAGTGTTTCGTTTTCAGAATTAAATGTAACATAATAATAAATTCCACTTATCATATATAATATCAATAAATCGTTCTGTACCAGTTAAACATATTAAAGCATACCGGCAAAAATTACAACCAACAATTTTGAGATAATTAAATGTTTTTAAACAATAACTGTAAAAAAGACAACAATGATGTTCTACCAGCAATACTTAACAAACACTAAATACAAAATAATATGAAAGGAACATTTTACTTTCTTGTTATTTGACAAAAAATAGAGAACTGTGAACTGCCATTTCGTTTTACTTTTCAGTTTAGCACTTTTAGCAATCTTGTGTCTCTATTTTCTTGTTTATCTGGTGTTTAACAAAGGAAATTTTCTTTCGGGGTAGTTCATTGTAGACCGTCTACGTCTTCTACGACCAAAGATGGGACCAGGTGGTGTTAAATTTGGAGCCACTGGTACATTAAACACGCTAATCGAGTTCGGAATAGGAATCAAATTTAAAGCCCCAATATTTCTCAGGCCAAATTGTGAAAATCCCGTGTTTCGTATTCCAAAGTTTAGGAAACCTGTCGAACGTGTGAAAAAAGTACATAGATGTAGACACGAAATGTCAGAATAATTTGAAAACATTATATGATTTACGTACATCAATACAACGTAACTGAATAAATGCATTGTATTTATGCTGAGTTCCCACTTATGCATTGTATTTCCCACATGCTGAGTTTCAATTACCTTTATTTCCGAGTCCTCCATTAAGAAGTCCAAAATTAAAAAGTCCTACATTTCCAACGCCTGTGTAACAAACAATATCAAAAAGTCTATTAGTCAATTGACGTTTTATTTATGACGACATAAATTCATAATATCCTGCCTTAAGTAAATGTGCTGTAATTTTAAGTTATATACTACTACAAGTAATAAGTCCCTTATACCATACCAATATTAAAAAATCCTAAATTTCCAGGTCCGAAATTACAACACTTCACCGACACTGCACACAGTACTCCCACTAAAACCTGTGAAATATGAAAATTGCGTAAAATTCAATTAGCTTTATATTAAGTATAAAATAAAAATATTAAAAACCATTCGACATTCAGTTTTGAAATAAACTACGATATCGACACTATTCCATCTAGGTCAAGACAGCATTTAAAAAAATAGTATAATCAAAACTTAATTTAATTTAAAATCTGAGTTAAATACCTGCGCACCAAATAGGCGTGATGCACGGCTAAATAAATTCATGGTAAGGGCTTCCCTTTTGAATTAGATGCAGCCTGATTGGAAGCAAAATTTTGTAATGATATTTAACTGTCGTACGTTGCCCTTTCCAGATCAGCACATATATTAACTACAATGATAAGTACATTTGCACGAACAAAACCTAATCTGATATTCGAACTGGAAGCGTCCCACAACGATCCGACTTGAATGTACTGCTGAATATGACTGTTTGTGCTCTGCACATCGCATTTAAAACTTTTTTGATACCATTGGCAAAGTCAATTCCAAACAGATTGACCAGGTCAGGCAATTATGTTCATCCTACTACACTGCTGCAGTATGACTACATGACGTTCGTGCGGTGAATCAGGGTATGTTTATTTACGAAGAAAATTTGCGTGTGTGCAAAGATTTGGGGTTACTACAACAGAAAATTACTTGATCGCCAAAAATTCGTAAGTAATGTGCACGTAAGATATCATCGTTCACTGTTGACGTTCTCTTTTATTCCGGCATTTTTTAAGGAAAACGTTTCTCCATAATTCCAAGCTTGCAAATATATAAATTTCGTTTCGTCTTCCGTCGCGTACTGTATATTCAAGAAATGAAATCCCAAGTTGTCTTAAGTTAACTTATGATTATGTTGTTGTTGTTGAGTATAAAAGAATTACAGGGAACTAAACAAGAGGAATAAAACTCGCTGCACGAGAAATTACAAAATGCCACTGAAACATTTATTTGCTCAAAATAAACGAGGAATACCAACGTCTAATTGAGGGATTTAAAATGACTGTTGAAGGATCTGAAGTATTGATGACTTCGCTAATAAGTCAAAGTGACCCTGGTGTCATGTTGACAGTTGTACAAGATACTCATATTTTATGAAAACCATGCATCAGTTTTGGCTGGAATAATTTCATATGGATGATGGATTTGGTATTTTCACTTTTTACATTGATATCTTGAACATTATACTCCACTGCTCCACAGTTCATGGGAGTTTGTCCATAATTGTGGTTTAGCCAAATTGTCATTTGCCAAATATCTTTCACTTATGCATGTATACATGCAAACATGTTAATTATTGTGAAATTTTCAAGATTTAGTCAACAAAACTTGCCCAGCTTCCGGACCAGAGTTTCTCCACACTTGGAATTCATTCAGCTATACCACCGAAGATTAATTCTACATTTTACATATAACATACAACATAGCATTATTTGGATTTCGGTTGAAGCTTTTCCATCAAACATTGAACATAAAAATGTGTCGATGCAAGATGCAAGTATGAGAATATGCACTACTGACTACATAAAGAGTATTCGAGTCCAGAATATGTACATACGTGTAGTTTATATATGTTTTTAATTGGAACATTTTTCAATATAAAAGCATTCATCATTTTTGTATTGTTAATATATTAATTGATATCAATAATCCTAATTTTACATTGATTTGTTAAGTCGGACACACTGACAAAAAGTATAATACTAAAGTTAATAACCTTTGAAAGATAAAAAGTACTCTCATGAGTGGATTTATGATTTAAGTATACACCCTTTCCCCTTGCAAGCTAAACAGTTTCAGCTGCTATTAATTCAGTGGCTTTTAAAAACTGCCACTGTTTTTATGGATCATTGTTCATTCCGTTTCAAAACATTTAGATATATTGGCTTGTATCTAGTTAGCATTGGTATCCCTTCCACTAGTTCTGCTTTAGTGTCATCCCTACATTCAAATTTGAACTCCTGCAAAATTCTTGCTATCCCAGCTTTAATCATTTCAATCCCTAGTCGACCTCCTGGACAATTTCTTGGTCCATGTCCAAAACTGTTCATGGCGTACTGCATCAAATTCTGATCTTCTTTTGATGCAGTAGTTCCGTCCATTCCATTCTCATTTTTGTAATACCGCTCAGGTTGGAATTTCTCAGGATCTTTGAAAGCTTGTGGATTCCGGTTAGTAGCCCAAGCTGGAATCACGACGCTCATTCCTTTGGGGATTGTTACGTTGATCCCTTTCTCAGGATTACTGTATTTCCAATCTTTCATGCATTTACGTTCCAGACGATGGAAACTAGGGCTTAAACGAATTGCCTCTTTTATGCATGCGGTTAAATAGGGCAAATCAGGAACCAAGTCATCTTTTTTCGAGGTTTCAAAATTGTAGCATTGATCAATTTCCTCAAGAACTTTCTCTTGTACCTCCGTATTCATGGCAAGGTAATATGGAAGGATAACAAGCGTTCCAATGATTGAATCGAATCCAGCTATAAACATTTCAAAGGCTTGTGCCTGAACCGTGATCTTTTCTATTCCCAACTTCTTGTACTCTGGAGATTCCAAGTTGTCCAGCATAGAAACCATTACGTCAATGAAATCTTTTCCGGTTGTGCTATCAGACTTTTTTGATTCCCTTCTTGCTGTAATCACTTGATCAAGGGTCATGAGGAATTTTTTGATTCCATCTTGAGAGAACACGTTGAAGATTTTCAGGATGAAAGGATAAATTGCTGGAAGTTAAAACGAATGATTAATATTTCGTTTTTTCTAGCATTGCTAAAAAAATCTTATAGCGAAATAAGTTAGTCTGAAACTTATAATCTTACTCATCAAAGTGTAGAAAAAATTTGCATCTTCTCCATCGCCCATCGACTCACAAACCATTTTGTATACAAAGTTTTCTCTAATATTCCCTTCGCCAGATAACTTTATGGCCAGGAAGTGGTCCGCCGTAAATTCAACAAAAACTGGTGTCATGAAACTGTAAATTAAAATGGCCCGATTGTAAGCTTTACTGAGTGTAAAATGTACAATAAATAAGAAATAATATAGATTTTCAATGCCTTACTCTTTCAAATCCATTTTTATTGAATCTCCTGTGAACTCTTTTTTTAGTTCGTTAACATATTTGTCCATAAGATTTACATACATTTTTCCTGCATTCCGGATCCGCGAAGATGTAAACATGGGGGTTAGAGCAGATCGCACTGTTCTCCATTTCTCACCTTAATTTAAATGAAAATGTTATGATGTCCTATTAACATGTACTAAACAAGATGGCATATAGAATAGGAGTACAATCTACCTGGCAAAAAATCCAGGATATTATCAAAGATCTCATGTCCCCAATCTGGTACGTTTCGATCATAAAAATGTTCAGTGAAATCTTTTACCATTATTTGCCGTATCATTCCAGGATCTATAACAAATACTCGTGGCGTTCGTCCTTCATAAACCTACACCAGGAACGATATTTGTTTAACATTGCCAAAATTCGAATATTGAAAAAATAATTCATTGAACATTACCCCAAAAACCGGACCATACTTTTGGAAGCGTTCCAAATCCCTTTCTTGATACACTATTTTGTGTCCATCAGGGTCACTACCCAAGATGAAATGGGGTTTCGCCACGGGGATGCCCAGTTTTTCAAGCGACCCATAGTGCCACCTTGCAAAGATAACTAAGAATGCCACTAAGCCGACTATCCCTGTAATTAATATTGCTAACAAAGTTTCCAACATTGTTTATTATCCAACGAGTATTATTAAACTCAAAATTGGGTTCAAGAGTGGAAAATAAATTTCTCTTGATTAACAAAGTAATCGCACACCATGTACACTACTTTTCAATCGTAGCAGCAAACTGACTGAACCTAATAAATCAACAATAATTTGATTGAGACCTGAAAATCTTTTTGATGACCTTCATTCACCTTGTGGACTATGGACTCTTAAGAGCTCGTAATGTTCCACAGTGTTCACTATGCATGTCTAGCTAATATTAAATGTCTAAAATGCAAAATATGTTTGCATCTCTAATGGGTTGGACCTAATATTGTACAGTACGCGACTTTTTGCGGGTATTCATGCTCAGCGTCTCTCTGGTCTGTGATCGATGATCATCCCACGTACTGAAAATTTTAATGCATTATGGAATGCAATGGATCATTTGAAACTTTTTTCAAGATTTCAACCCATGCATGGATATATACATGTGCTTGCATAATACTTGAAGCAATGTTCAAGGACAAACAATCGTGTCAGAGTTTTAACTTACAGCACTGGCAATAAATTGTAAATGTAACGCGGTACATGTTTGTGTGACACATGCAAAGATTCGCAACAAAAATCCATACATACTTTGAATGAAAACCGATTTTCCAGCTGATTTTTTATCCAACCGTCCTTGGACTTTTAAGCACAATTTGAACCAACCGATGCAGGACCTTAAACTATTAACAAACGAATTGGAATTATATGAACAAGTTACAAGTATTAATACATGCTTAAAATACAAAGTCAATAGTCAAACTAGTTACTTAAGACAAGGCTAACAGCACAATGGCAATGCAGAGATTCACACGGACAGATAGTGAGAAAATCGTTTCAGCCTCCTTCATCATTAATTTTCTGAGATAAATATATGCAGAACACACTAACACACATGATGGAACAGCGTTTAGAGTATGGGGCAATATGAGATTTCGTTAATAAAAATGCCTACGAACCAAAATATATCTTATTCATGTATTTATGGGAAATTCTTTATTTGATTGTCGATTTGTTTCATTAATTATTATTACATCGACATAAATCTATTTTAAGAACTCTCGGTAACATTAAAATTGCGTAAATATCTGGCTTAATCTCTTATTATATTCAAATAACCAACTTTAAGCTTAATAGACAACAACATAGACACAACAAACAAACAAGAATTGATGTCCCATCTCTATCATAAATACTCTATATTTATAACAGGGCATTATCTTTGCTTAGCTGGCTAAATAGAAAATATTATACAAGGAACTTTTTTTTATGTATTATTTTACTATTTGACTTAAATTACAGAACTGCCATTTCGTTTTACTTTTTGGTTTGGCACTTTCCACAATTGCTTGAGCTTAGCCAAGGAAATTTTCCTTCGGGATAGTTCATTGTAGATCGTCTTCTTCTTCTACGACCTATGATTGGAATAGGTGGTGTTAAGTTTGGAGCAACTGGCACATTAAATATGCTAATAGTGTTCGGAACTGGAGCCAAATTCAGAGCCCCAATATTTCTAATGCCCAATTGTGAAAATCCCGTGTTTAATGCTCCAATGTTTAAGAAACCTGCCAAATGTACAAAAAAATATAGGTTGTAGTCACAAAATTTCAGAGTAATTCAAACGATTATATGATTAAACGTAGATCGATACATCATTTGCGCTTGAATTAATGTAATGAATTGTATTTCCAAAACTTGAGTTGTCAATTACCTTTGTTCCCGATTCCTCCATTGCCAACTCCAAAATTTAAAAATCCTACGTTTCCAGTGCCTTTTAACAATATAAAAATTCAGTTAATTTACGTTCACTTTTATGACACTTTGAATTAATAATTCAAACGATGATTGAAACTTTTAACTTTAAATAAATCATACCAAAATTAAACAACCCTAAATTTCCTGGTCCAAAATTACAACACTTTACTGACACTGCACACAGTACACCCACTAAAACCTGTGAAAGATGGGAAATATAATATGAAACTCAAGCAACTTTTAATCAAATAAAAATGTTGAAATTTTTACGAAACCTAGTTCTGAATTGAATTAGATTATACAGTTGACACTGTCACGTGTAGGTCAAGAGTAGTTTCATATAATGATATGCAAAATCAAAATTTCATATAATTTAAAATCTGAGTTTAATACCTGCACACTAAATAGGCGTACTAAACGGCTAAATAAATTCATGATAAGGGCCTTCCTGCTGAATTACAGCGTGATTGTAAGGAGAGTGATGTAATGATAACTGTCGTACGTTCCCCTTTCCTGAGCAGCACATAATACTACAATGAAATATAATAAAAAGTGCTCCGTTCGAAACGTTTGCACGCGCACAACCTAATCTGATCTTTGTGCAGGAAGCGTCAGACGACGATAGGACTTGAATGTACAACTGAATATGACTATCTGCATGCATCACATTTTTTCAATTTTTTGATATCATTGATATTGGCAAATTCAAGTCAAGACAGATTGACCAGGTCAGACTCAGACAATTATGCACATCCTGTGCTACAGTATGACTATGACGTTCGTGCGGTGTACCTGTATGTTTATTTACCAAGCAAATTTGCGTGTACATTATGTGTGTGCTGTGCGTAGAATTGGGATTACTACAACAACAGAAAATTACCTGATCATCAAAAATTCGTAATGTGC
>JAQFZG010001204.1:0-22983 GCA_034695465.1 Entomobrya nicoleti | reverse complement strand
GCCAAAAGGGCAGGTAAATCATTCTTCCCAATGAGTTTGATTGCTTTATCCATTATCATAGCTTGGGCTATTTGGGACCGCACAAGATGTTGTTGTAATTTTTTTTGCTTGGCGTCAGCAGTCTTTGCCGACATGGGACGGCCGGTCCATATTTCCGGATTAACTGATGGTACTCACAATTCAATGCAGTTCTCGGGAGTTTTGTAAGCTTGTTTCCTGTGGCGGGATGTTGAAGTGGAGGAGCACGATGCTGCCTCCAGAATGTTCTGTAGCTTGCGTGTGTGCAAGAGCAGCATTGTAGTTGAGTCTTACTTCGTCAGTCATGAGATCATGCACTTGTAATATAGTCTTGTAATAAAGTCATAGTAGTAATGATAACCTGGGTGTCTTGTTGTTATTTATTTTAAACGCTCATAGCTTGTAGATAACCACGAGGGTTACCTAACAGCGTGTTGGATAGGATCAACCAACATCACATTTCCATTTATCGGAAGTTTCCTTGTTGTACGCATATTTACAAACTGATTGCATAGTTGAGCTTGTGATTTGTGATAAAGGAAGGCCGCACTCTTTAGGATCTTGCACACCTTGAAGCAAACTTTTGACTTCGTCGGTCAATTCCATCCCCTCTTCATCTTGAATTTTTTCTCCATCGTCATACTGACTGACTGTTTTAAGAATGTTCGAAAGCTCATCGGAATTGTCACGGTCCGTCTCGCCCTCGTGACTCTGACCCCCAGTAAATGTCTGTGTTAAACACTTCAGCGAAGCTGACAATTCATTCATAGTGGAAGTCTGCGACTCAGTAAAGGCCTTCAGGGTTTCATTTTGCGCCTTTAAAATACTTTCCATCGTTGATGCTGCATTACAATTAAAAAGCGTATGCTAATTTTTTGCTTTCAGAGACAATTAGGTTAGGATTTCCTCATACTTTTAAATAATTAATTTACCATTTTGGTTGGATCTTGCAAAACTGAATGAGCTAGTTGCCAATGGATTTACAAAGGAGGGAGGTCGTATCAGGTCAATCTGACTCTGATTTGGAGGATTGTTTGAATCACTCATCTCTATTAATTAAATAAACAAGATCTTTAAGAATGCTGGCGACTTGTTTTTATGGGCAAGGCCACGTCTACCCTATTTACTTGACAGAAAAGGACAGCGTCCCCCGTCTTGGCCATTAATATTTTTCCAATTTATATTTTCTGAATTTTTTGGATTAGACTTCGTCAATCCGTGATTTTGACAAGGACAACGTCCAAGTCATGGCCACTAATTTTATTTTAATTGGGTCAGACCACGTCAACCCTTTTGTTTACAACGATAAAATTCTCTCACCTTTCATCATATATTTTTTCTAGTTATTTTGCTGGACTTAAAATTTCCCTAACAACAACCACATTAATCTCAATTAATTATTTATGAGTTTTCACTTACCGACTTTTGGAAATAAGTTTCGACGGTCCACAGGTAATATTTCGAAAAACTGGTTAACTCTCAAGTAAGGATGTGTCAGCATCTCCGCCACAAAAAGAAGACTGAAGGTGGGTTGGACAGCAAGACAAGAATAAGGAGCAGTGGACAGAGAAAAAACGTTTGTTTGTTTGTCCCGCTGTGAAATGTGGCATATCTCCAGCTACCTGAAGAGGAGCATCCGTAAAGTTAAGTAGTCTCGGAATGACCCAGAGGGTCTGGAGATGACGTAGTATAATTGATAGTGGAAGCATTAATGATGATTTTTACTTTACTTGTTTTATGATGTTGTATTCCGAGGCGAGATTCCGAATAATAAAGACTAAGTTTTGCACTTTTACTTTAAACTGCGAATGTGAGGTTTTGCACATTTTCTTTACATTATGCATGAGAACTTGTAGTTTATTTCTTAAATTGCCCTAACCATATAACAATATGAACGAAGGCTTACTTAAAAAATAATTACACATAAATTCCAATGAGTTTAATTCTTCGATTGGTTTTCTTATTTCCTTTATTTTCTTCTTTAAATAAATCCACTTATTTGAGTAGTGAAAACAACAGTCACGAAAAAAAATATATAGGTAGCACAAAGTAACATTTTGATATCTACTCAAAATATAAAGATTTATCCAAACTCCAAACGTAATACAGAACAATGCTCTAGTTTAGCATAGATGCCGCGCATTGTCCCATCAAATATATTGTGGCCCATCAGACTGTCGCGTTTTCGGCATTATTATTATGATGATGCAAGGGTATTTTACAACTCTGACATTTTAAATAAACTAAAAGGTCTGTGATTACTTGCCTTTGGAATTTAATTTATCAAAACAGGGTCAA
The DNA here is from genome assembly GCA_034695465.1 of Entomobrya nicoleti. Lineage (NCBI taxonomy): Eukaryota > Metazoa > Arthropoda > Collembola > Entomobryomorpha > Entomobryidae > Entomobrya > Entomobrya nicoleti. Next base: position 20,667 of record JAQFZG010001204.1, on the reverse strand, counting down.
GGTCGTCCAGCATTTTTCAACTGCAAAAATTTGGACAACACCATGTGGTGCGTGACATGCAATAAATGACGTCATTTTAACTTATTTGCTTCTTAAACATTTATTGATACAAAAGGTCATCCTGAAAAGTAGACGCTTGAATCTAGGTCAAGGTCGCGCAGGATTTTACAAAAGTTGAATTCATTTGGGGGTTCAAAAAGTTATAAATAAAAAGTACTCGAGCAATACTGAGCCAGTTAAAATGGAGATTGAAAGAGAAGTGCACCTTCGACTACCGTTTCCTTGTACCATACAAATCTGCGGTAAGTTTTTTTTGACAAAACTGGTTTAAATGTTACAAGACTATTAATTAAATGACTTTGTATTGCTATCAAAGGTTACACCTAGGCCGGCAAAAGTACTCTAGCTGCCAAAGAATCAAGTAACGTAAACGTTTCTTTAAAAAGTCGGTGGACCGCGTCGTATGGGTTTATGGAGAGTGGCAGGAACCTCATGAAAAGCTGCAAAAGGAGGAACCAATCATTTTGTTTACCCAGGATAAAAACGACGTGCTTGAAGGTTTGGAAAGTTATAGCAAAAGTATTGTAGTATTGGATGACCGAACAGTGGAAACCTTGTCCAACAATTCCGACCTACTTTCGTATTTTGTCCAAAAGAGCCATCACAGAGCAGCAGTGTTTTTGTGGCTCACTCATGCAATCTTTTTGCCAAAGTGTCGGCTGGCTCAAATTAATGCAACTTATTGTATTGTTTTGAAAATGCTCACAGATTCCAGCTCTATACTGCGCTTGGGATGCCAAGTGTTTCCGACCAATCCAAAGTTTATTTACGAAGCGTACAAGTACAGAGTAAACAAAAAGCTATACTCACATGTATTCTTTTGTTTTAATCTTTAATGAAAGCATTAGTGTTTTGTTTGTCTTTAAGGACACAAGTACTTGCACCTCCAGTCTCTCTACCAGAGCTCAAGATTATTAATAAATTAAAGCGTTCAAAGCGTAAAGTGTTTTTGAAAAGTGTCAAACTTTTAATTCCAATATTGACTGTATAGTTGGGCAATTGTCTCAAGGAAAATTGTGATTCAATTTGTGACTTGTCATAATGATTCGATTGGAATTGTTCAAGGTTGTCCCAGTAAAGCAAAGGCACGCGCCAAAAGAAGAGTCGGGCCTTGAAGAAGAAATTGCGCAAGTTTCGCGCATTACCCAGCGCAAGGTTAAAAAGTTGCTGGCTTGCTTGAAAGAAGCAGGGGGTGCACTTTGACGAGGGCGGATTTGTGAAACGTGGCTCGGAAACTTTAAAGGAGACCATCCGAAAATACCTATTGTATAAAGGGAAGAGATAAACCATCCGACTGGACTGCATTTGCCTCAATTTTGGCATTTTGCAAGATACCAGAGGACCTGCTTTCTGCAAGAGCTCAGTTGGACGTGAGAAGAGCAAGACGCAATGCCAAAGAAGTCTACAGTGACTAATGACCGATATGTGCATCGCGCATATTAATCTCCCTCAAATGTGGGAGGGTTGGCCACGTTTGCAAAGGCTCGCAAAATTAAAAATGTAAAGGAGTTGGAACTCAGCCTCAACAAACTGGAATCCTTTACAAAACATCGACCGGCACCAACAAAAATATCCCGACGACCCCTTATTGTCAAGAATCCCGGCCATTTAATTCAGGCAGATCTCATCGACTTGCAAAAACACAAGCACAAAAATAAAAACTTTGCCTGGATTTTAATTGCTGTTGACGTGTTTACCAAATTTGCCGTGGCTGTCCCTGTAAAAACAAAGGGATCCAAGCACATGCTAGAGGGATTCAAACAATTGCTAAAGGGGTTTATATTTAAAGTTCGTGCGGTGCAATCAGATAATGGGCTTGAATTTTTCAACAAGGAAGTCAAAGGTTTCCTAAAGTCCTACGGAATCGAGCAGTTCCATTCCAACTCAAATCTGTGTAACTCTTATCCCAATGTGTAAGCATCCAAAATACGTTTTTCAAAAGTCAATTTGGCCCAAAAGCTAACCATTTTGTCAGTTTTAAAGGTCGAGCGACTCATCCGGACTATAAAGGGCCGTCTTTGGAGGTTTTTTAAAGCACAAAACGTTTCTACTGGTTGGACGCCCTACCCAATACAATAAAGGCGTACAATGAATCGCCTCATTCATCACATGGATTTGCTCCTGCACAGATGAAGAAAAAGGATTACGACACTGTCCTCGGAAACTTGTACATGAAATTTGCTCCCGGAAAACCAAAAATGCTTAAGTTTTCTGTAAATGATTCAGTCAGAATCAGTGCGAAAAAACTAGTTTTCAAAAAGATCTACGAAGCAACCTATAGTGACGAGATTTTCTACATTCATTCGGTGCACACTGCATACCCAGTAATTAGTTATATACTAAAAGACGGTTCCAATCGCCTTTTGGACCGAAGCTACGTAGGAGAGTGGGTTGTCACAACACCGCAAGATGCAACCCAATAAAGATTCATTTTTTCTGGTATTGCATTCCAGGAAATCAATGCAACAGTGTCCCAGCAATACATCGTGTTCGTTTACCAACATTTTGCCATCAAACTTTAATTTGGATGGATATGACGTGGCCCTGACGCAGCTAACTTACCATGATAACCTGAGATTAATAGAGCCCTACGTCCCTATTCCCAAAACGGAAACTGAATATTTTGACACGACGTACCTTGGGGCAGAAAACAAAGTGACCGTCTATACTCTCAAGGGACAACGGTTGAATGTGACCAAAACTTATGAATTGTTTGGGAAATTTCTCAGTGGATTAAATCAATCATTTGAGTCGGCAGAGATTGAAGCCACCATTGTTGCCGACTATAAATCTAGCGGTGTCCCTATAACGACAACAATAAACCCGCTGTAATAGCGATCATAACGACGAAGGTGAAACAATGCTACAAATGAAAGTGTTGAACATTGTTGCTGACGATGCAAAATGCTTTCGAATGATATGTCGCATGACATATGTTTGACATTGCAACCTTTGACCCGATTTATGACCCTCTGAGGTGACTGTGACCCCCAAGTGACCTATGATTCGTGATCTACTCGACGAGAGCTTTCGATTGCGCTATTCAGATGTACACTTTGATGAAGTTGAAAATTTTTGATATTGACCTTTGACCTTGGGGTTTTACCTAGGGGGGTGAAAATCAATAGGGTTCTTGGCTTTGACCCTAGTGACCTACATGCCAAGTTTGAACGAAGTCGGTCAACGCGTTCTTGAGATATCGTGTTCACGGACGGACGGACGGACAGACAGACAGACAGACAGACAGACAGACGGACAAACATGCTAAAGTCAATACTCGCTGAGCTTTGCTTTTCAGCTTCGTAATAACTTACAACAGTGCAGACGGATACAAACTCCACATCTCGGATTTCGGGAACATTTAAAAGAGACTTGATCATTGCCCCATCAGATTTTTACCGCTTGGATCGTGAGCAAGTTTTTGAAATTTCTCTTCAAAAATGGACAACAGAAGAGGTGGAATTGGAACAATTGACGGATCCCACTATTCAGGATATTGAATGGGCACTGTTTGCGGCATTGCAAGAAAAGAAACACAATATCCAGTTTTTTGTCGACGAGGAAGAAAATACAGTGACAATTGATACTCGCAATCCCAACATGTTTTTGAAATTTTCAACCAAGCTGGAGGAACGGCTGGGAATCCCCAAGACAAAAGGATTGGTGGAAAGACTGTGCTCAATGTGACGCCACAAATGATTGATCCCTATAGTCCCTACTCCCTAAACTACTTAAGAGGGACAGATGAAAGTGGCTTTTTAAGTTCTCAAAAGCTACTCGTCTTGTGCAGTCTACTAGATTCCAACTATTACGAACAAGATTCCGTACCAGTATTGGCAGTGGGCAATAGAAAAAAGGGACAAGAGGAAAACATTTTGGCCCCTGTAAACCCAATTTACTTTCCAGTGGGAGTAAACGACGCTGCCAGCATCAACATTCAGCTCGTTGGCGACGATTTAAAACCAATTCCAGAACGTGAATTGGCAACAGTGGCAGTGCTACACTTTAAAAACCGATGGAACGACTAAAACGACGCAAGGTGGTTTGCAATTCCCGAGGATGTAAATTGTCGACAATGGTTGACCTGGCCACTCTAGACTTACAAAAGCTAAGGATAAAACCCAAACGCAACAGGGGCAAAAGAATAAAAGGAGCCGGACGAAAAGGAAATAAAATCAGTTGCAAGACATCTCTTGTCAGACACGGACAGAAAACACTCTAGCAAAATGGACCCCACAACATCGCAGAAACTAAAGGGACATGGAACCTATTCCAGCCCAGGAGTAATTTCACAACTCTCGCTTGGCGACTTGCCAATGAGTGACGTGGGATACTTGTCTAGCATGTTTGAGCAGTATTATCCAACGTTTGCTACCGACACCAGCAATCCAGTGGATATTCTAGTGCGCCCAAGCAACATATAAACGGATCTTTCCAACGTTTAGCTGTCCGTTTCCGGCAGAGTGACCAAAAAGGACGTAACCAACTTTACAGTGTGCACCAGCCAACAATTTTTTGCACAGCTTGTGGAACAACTTTGAATTGACAGTGGTAAACACTCCCTTCTAGAAATTCCAACTTTTACCCATACACGAGCTACATTTCAAAGGCATTGAGCCCAACTGCAGCCAACAAGGAAGGGAATGTTCCAACTTCAGCGGGATATGGGTACCGGAAATCAGTCTCTGCTGGTAGCAAAAAGTTTTGCGGCATGGAAAGGCCAACGCATGGTTTTTTGACTGCAACCGGTATTTGGTGCCCAAAACTAGCATGCGGGTAACGTTTAGAAGGGGGCCCAATGAATTCATTATTGATCATGAAGTCTTGCCAGCCGATGGAGAGGGAAACAAACCATCCAATGATGGAACCTATAAAACGGAAATGTGCTACTTGCTTGTGAAGATGGTGGCAGTCGGGCCAGAAGTCCAGGAAACTCATCAGGCAATGCTTGAGCAAAACATTCTCCTGCGCTACCCATACTTGGACAAGCATATAGTCAGCTACTCAATTGGAATGGAAAATATGTCCAACGTGTCGGAAGCCCTTTCGGTCATCCCGTGTAATTGTTGGATTTGTCGAGAGTAATGCCTATTTTGGGAGCTACACCAAAACTGCGTTTAACTTTAAACCATTTGTCCTTGAAGGGGCCAACCTTTTGATCAACGGAGAAGTCGTGCTCTACAAAAACACGGAGTTTAACATTTCGGAGCGAAACTACTTGATGGCCTACGCAGAATCATCACTGCTTTCCGGGGACGAAAATGACACGACGCCAGAAAGATTTGCAGAGTCTCAGTTTTTCTTGTGCTACGACTTGCTACCAACAGCAAAAGCCAATTCGTTTGCAACAAACAGAGAGGTAGTGCTAAGATTCGAGGCCAATTTCCGGGAAAACATGCCCGAAAATATCAACGTGATTGTGTTGATGGAGTATCAGACAATTTTGACCGTGACCAAGGTGGGAGCCAGCGTGACAACAATTTAAAATGAACTCGGACTAGTTGAAAAAGTACTTGAGCTGCATGTGCAGGCCCAAAAGTGTCGAGGCCCAAAAGGCCGTCATTGCGGCAGACGAGTTTCATCAGCTTGTAATTGAAAAGTTTCCATTTTTTGTAATTTTTAACTAGTCTCCACGATCTAGTTGTGGGACACATTGGTGCGTAGCACATTTTAAGCCGGCACTCTAGAATTGAATGTCACTTGTTTGATTCCTATGGTGTGCCGATGAAAAAAAGAATATAGAGTTTAATTTTCTAGTCAATAGTGAAAATTTGGAAAACTGGGCGCGATTGCCAGACCCTTATTTGCCCCTTGTATTCCGTTATTGCGACATCAGGGTTCATCATGGTTTTTCTAACTATTAGTTTTATTTATCTTCAATATTGTAGCTTTTGTTCAGAAGTGAGGTTATAAGGGAAGGTTCCTAAAATGATGTAACGGGATATTTGATTGAGATTGAGTATGCTCCCTCACTATCACAAATCTCAGATGGAAGATTCTGTTGAAATTAAGGACTCCTTCATGACTTCAATTCATATTCGGCTAATTACTATCGTAATTATTATCTCGTTCGACACAGCAGACGGGATTTCAAATCCAACGATGATATTATGTTTGAAAAGTGCCCCATGCGTTTAGTATCACTCCAATTTCAATTACAGCATTTACGATATCTTACGAGTTTGGAAGCGGTGTCCTAGAGAGCCAGATTTAAACTGTGATTAAAGCAGTGAACGTATATTGCTTTGGGCTGCTTTGAGAGAATGCAAGACTGCACTCCACGAAATCCGCCCGACATGTTTCTAGCGTCATCATGGCACTGGCCACGAAGATTTTCCAACGAAATTCCAAGTCGCATAACACAATCCACTATAATGTTCGATAAAGCTTCCCAAGTAAAGTAGCTAGAACCAGAAAATACCTTTCTGGTTCTAGATCTGAATTAACAGTTCTAACTGAGATAGAAACCTGCTCTTGAACCGACAAGTCTGTAGTTTCGTCCACAATTATGCTAAATAAAACACCTTTTTGATCTGACCAAGCACATGTCTTTGAATGTGGTGAGAGATTCTTTTAAGAACTTCATTCTGAATGTCCCACAACGTATACGACTTGACGTAACTATGACTTCAGATTATTAATATCACTGGATCTTAATTAATATCTTAGATTTAGTAGCGTAATGAAGTTCCCGGAGTCATTTTCGTCGCCTCTCAATTCGAGGTCCTTCTTTCCAAGACACATCACTGTCGTAAATATTGCTCCTAAAGCTTCTCGGGCTTCTAGTTGCTTTTTTAAAGTGGAAGATGTAAGGGTGTTTGCATGTAAAATGGACACCTACGTGTCATATTATAAAACGATGTCGTATTTTCATTGTTGGTAACAATCAACTTTCGTTGTGAATAGTAAGATTGGAAAAGTTTTAGCACTGATCCACGTACACCATATATGTGCACTTTGACTAGTAGTGGTCCGTATTCTATCATGTCAAATGCTTGCTATAAATCAACAAAAATGGCACCTACTATCTTTTTTGTATTGTCGATTTCTAGTTTGATGGCGTCAGTCAACACTGTTACTGCGCTTTGTGTAGATCTTTGAAACCGTTATCCGTATTGTTTCGGCATTATTATGTTGGATTTCTCCATGTAGAATGTAAATCGCATGCATAAAATTTTCTCAATTATCTTCGCGTATTGTAATTGGGAGTATTGAAATTGGACGATAATTTTTGGGTTCGCTTTTCTCTCCTTTTTGTTTGTAGATTGGGATTTTAGCAATTTTTAAGGATTTTGGAAAGTATCCCGACGATGTCATATCATTAATATTATGACGCAGTACTGGAGAGATTTTCTTCACACATATTTTGAAGAATTTCATCCATACCACTTGGTTTATTTGCTGGCATCCGAATAATTGCCCTTTCCTCTTCTTCAGTACTTACTTTTATAGTATCAAAGTGGCTACATTCACCTTCACAAATATGGCTGAAGAATTCGTTTGAGGTTGGTATTTGAATTTCTTTGTTCTCAGGGTTCTTGCAGTAAAATTCAGCTAAAGTATTTAACTTGCTTTTCTCAGCGGTCTCAAGTTTGTTGCGGTATTTTAATGGTGGAATTTCGGCATCTATTTTTACTCTACCCACTTCCGTGTTCAGAATCTTCCAAGCCTGTAACGATTCATTGCTTCCGTTTTTAATGGCTTCTCTAACTGCTTGTCCTTTTATTTTTAATTTAAGTCTGTTGGACTGATTTCTAACTTGTTTGTAGTGATTCCAGTCATTTGGGTCACGACATTGTGTGAACTTTCTAGTTCTTTTCTCAAAACTGTTCTATAAATTCGGTCATATTCTGTAGTCAACCAAGCTTTTTTATTGCACTTCACTTGCATTTTCTTCAGCGGAGCATGTATGTCAAGAATGTTTTATAGTGCTTTCAAATACATGGTATTTATCTTCAGTACTTTTACAGTGCTTAAAGATCCACAAGGGAGCTGATAATACCATATTTTTTAGTGTATTTATATCAGTGTTTTTGAAGCTGCGTAATAGCACTGTTTTGAAAGGCGATCTGATGCTTTTACACCTTTTTCGTACTCTGTACGCTAAATCATGATTACTGATATAATATGATGCACTTCCACTCAATTTATTAATAAGAGGTCTGTTTGTAAAAATACAATCAATTAAAGTTGCAGATGTTTGCGTTGTACGAGTGGGTGTTTTGATTGCTTGTTTTAAATCAGAATCTTTCTTGAAAGAAATAAGTTCTCGTGTATTTATATCGTTGTTCAGAAGATTCACATTGAAATCACCAAGTACATATATTTTCTCCGAAAAACAGATTTCAAGATGATTTTTGAGATCATTCATCATAGGTTTTGGTAAAATGGTTGGGGGTTTGTAAGTGAATAATATTCACATCACGTCACCTTTCGTTGGTGAAGCTTTTAACCACTGTTCAAACGTTGGGTGAAAAAACAGTTGACGAAACTGCTATCAAATTCTACCTTGAGTCAAATGAATACCATTCGAAAAAACTCACAGTAGCACATGAAAACATCGTTGCTACAGATACAGATGCAGCAGCTCTCAAGGTGCAGCCACCAGTTTGATGCATTTGATCCAATGGAACAATGTTACATGAATATAAGGTTAGCACTGTAACTCACTCACTCCAAAAGATGGTAACACCAGTTACCACCTCCAAACCACCAACGCACTTAAAGTTGCTAATCAGATTGCACCATCATTATCTCAGTGTCAACAGTACCACATATGCTTCAGAATCATCTCGTTTGTTAAAAACAGCACTAGTTGACGTCATGGACAGTTAATAGACGAGGGAGAAGAAGGGAATCCCATCAAGCAGTCAACCATGAAACAACTAGGCCCGAAAAAGACAAGATTGGATGTCATCATATCTGGAGTGTTGTGGTACAAAAGCCAGCAAGTCCAGAGGGATGGCCAAGCTTCGTCTCTACTATCAAGTGCAAGATGCACACATCGGCTTGTAGTTATATTCAGTTCCCAAAATAACCGGCAAAATCAACCAGTTGTCAGGAAATAACAAAGCATTTAGTTGGAGCCACATCAGCGGATAACGGCTTGCAGATCATTTCTACAATTGATATTTTAATTGGAGCCAACGCAGCTCCATAAATCAGGGATTCGAAAAGCAGGCAGGCCATCACCTGTGGCTCAAAAGACCATTTTTGGTTGGGCATTGACAGGCAGTGTTAATACACCACAACAGCAAAAATCATCATCAACCATTTCAAATTTGAAAACACCGACAAATTTCACAACTTGAGACAATCAAGAATGCACCAGCTCGGAAATTGTCCGTATCAAGACGTCATCATCAAGACAAGAAGAATACGAATAAAAAAGTGCCTGCAGATTTACAACCTGCATTGTATAACATTGCATTTGGTTTTGACAAACTGTGTGTTTTAAAGTGTGCTGGTGGCGCATTTTCTTGTGATACAGCGGTGGCTGCAGACTAACAACCTGCATGGTACAGTATCCAAGAAGTTTGCGTCAAATTACCTCGTGCAAATTGTGTCGATAAAGTTCCTACTTGCGATACAACAGTACCTGCAGACTTACAATCTGCACGGTACAACAACCTAGAAGTTCACGACAAAGGAATTATTCCAAGTTGGGTCGGTGAATCTTCTACTTACAATGCACTGGTACCTGCAGGAACAGTGACCAAAAATTGCACGACACAACATTTATTTCATCTTCAACTTGTGATGAAGCAGTACTTGCAGACTTACAATCTGTAAGATATAAAATTCATCCAAGTGTCGCCAAGATTCCATTCCAAAGCGTTTCGGTGCAATTTCAACTTGGTCTCATACAGTTTCTGCAGCCTTACAACCTGCATGGAACATTTATGATGAACATTCTAATTTCGACAGCCCAGTACTTGCAGCTTTACAACCTACAAACTCCTAGAGTTTCGATCATCGCATTCTAAAGAGTGTCGGCGATGCTCAATATACCAGGCTACACATCGGAGCTTGTTACACATACTTAAAAGACAAGTTCAAAGGTATCACACAGTTTCAATCACTTGACACTTTCCTTCAGCCCATCATTCCACCACATCGTCAGTTAAACCTGCTCATCACTAATCTTTTTACTCTTCATGATGGATTCTCACCGACACACTCGGTAATCCAAGAACCTACTCATATGAATGGAACTTTCAATCTAGAACATCAGGTGCATTATCAATGTGCAAATTTGTGCCGGTGTAATTGTGTTTTCAGAGAACAGACTGCTAATATCTTTAAACAAAGTGACTTGTTTGTGACACTTATTTGTTTCTGTGATTTTGATTGACACTTACGTATGCAATGGTGGGGAGTGTTCAGAACGGAATTTGTCTCTTAACGATACTTTGTTTCATTTTTTACTGTATATCATTTTTACACATATCCCTAATGGCTTACTGTATTTATGTATAGCAGAGTGCCGGTGGTGGTACCTATGTGTTTAGGTGGCTAAACAGATCCTTTGTACTGTGCTACTCATTTTAATTTTGTTCAAATCATTCCATTCTTAAAAACATCTCTTTGTTAGCTTTGAGTGAATTAAGTAGGTCATTTTCCCATAAGAGCTAGTAAGTTTTAGTCAGTGCGACCATAGCAATGACTATTAACAGACATTTTTAGCTGAGATTAAAGCTTACACTATTGCCCTACACTTATGTAAAAATTAGAAAATAGTATCGATGAAACCATGTTTTTATAGCAATTCAAATTGGTGTCACATGTAAAGTAAGCAACGCTCCTGTCTCAAGCATTAGGCTTGTTATACGCGCACACTCATTCTCTTATGTTCTTTATGCATTATGCTGATCATGTATTCGTATGGTAATATGTATGTGACTGTTCCTTTTTACTAATAATGTTTACTTATATCAAATCACTTGTTTGTTCAATTGCATTATGTCTTTGTCTTCAACTGACCTAGAAATTGGTAACAATCATTCCAGGTGTGCTTTGTTATATGTTATGAGGTACCTTACTATTTTTTAACATTTATATTTTTATGTTACTTAAAATCACTTGCAATAATATGTACACTTATTCTAAATATTCCAAAGCTATAAATATAGCTCAATGTAAACCATGTTCAAGCTGCTATTCTTGTGTAAGTCGTCATTCAAAAATATTTTGTTATTTTATATTTAAAACTAAACCAATTACCAGATCGTTTCTTGCATTTTATTTATCAGTCGCAGTCTTTTAATCACAATCATTTAAGTATTAATTCATTCATTCAAGTCAATTCATTCAGTCATTCAAGTCAAGTCTTTTCAATGGCATTCAAACACTCAATTCACCTCCAATCAAACTCAAAACTCAAACATCACGAAATACTTGCATCTCCTGAACATAGTACCGTTAGATCATCAAATATAAATTTCTCTATTACATACTAAAGAACCACACGAGTGTAAAGTGGCAACCTGTAAATGAATACGCATTGCTGGCATTGCTGACGTGTAACTTCTCCGTTCATTCACCTTAACCTGGAATTTGATTCGTCAAGCCAAATGTATTGTACATGTATCATTTTCTACACACTTGCTTTCAGACAGCCATCAGAGCTGCACACATTTGACTTTCATTCTCTCTTTAACTGTAACTTTGTAATTTGATTCCTTTTCTCCCTCTCAACACAGCAAATAAGCTAATTGTGTTTGAGAATAAAATTACTCATTTTTACTATTCGGAAGCTTATATTCATTGTGTTTTCTTCAACTTATTTCTGAAAAGTGTCAATGCATATTGTGAACAGTTATCATCTTCATGCACAAAGTGTGTCGGAGATTTCATCATTTTTCACATTTTAAATCATTTCATCGTTTCTAATCATTCAGATTAGCTACATAAAGTAACTTGGTCCTTCGTCTTAACTTTTACAAATTATCTTATTGCATTCCCAATACATAGGGTGTCATGATTTTTGTCACTCTTATAAAACTGCAATTCGATTCAATTATATTACAACCGAAGTTTATTAATTTCTGACTTATTGATTGATTCCCTACATGAACTGTTACTTTTAAATAGTTTAAACCCATCCTTAATATGTATTATGTACAGAAGATTTTAATGAAATGTATTTAGAATTTAGTATACCAGTCCAAAAAAAGAAAAATGTTTAAATTTTTATACAGAAATCCAACACAACACTATTCTACCATTTTACAGTATCACAATTAAAAAGTTTGTTGGATTTAACTCTAGACTGGGTCAACATTATCCTTTTCTGGGTCAACATTATCCTTTTCTGGGTCAACATTATCCTTTTCTGGGTCAAATGAGTGTAACCCGGAAATTTTCCGACATAAAGCGAATTTAATCACTTCCAAACATTCGGAAATTTAACTTTGTACTTTTAAGAAACAATACTTTTCGCCAAAAATATGCTGTATATGCATATAATAAATGATGTGCTGATTTACACGGTAGTATGGATTCTTTTCCTTCTTATGTACATGGCTTTGTTTACAGTGAATAGGAGGAGCGTTAGATCGTATCTAAGCTCAAACATGAAACAACATTTAAGGCTGAACTGCCTATGTCGTAAATTGTACTCTTATTTCTGTGGTGACGCTGCGGTGGTTGCGGTGTGGTGTGATTTGGCTTACATGTGGGTCTCAGTTTGCCCTGAGCACATTTCCCAATCTCCTAAGAACACCTTCACCAGCCCAGCTATTTTTCCATATACTCAATTTGGACTTCTCCTGAAGAGCATGTCTGCGATTTTGGTGTATCTGTGCCTGAAGCACATTAAATTGTAAAATGACCAGTTGTCATTTCTTTTGTAAATATTATTCAGTTAAAATTGTTTAATAAATTGACCTGTTTGTTAATTCCAAATAAACCTGAAGTTTATTTAGCACTGATTTAAATTGCGGTTATTCTGTGATACGAACTTTTAGAGTCTTTTGAGACGTAGTGAAAAGGTGCATTAGATTTTGGAAGGTTGTTGCATTAACCAGTTTCCGATATTTCGAAAACAGCATCATCCACGGTGCATTATCCCACAGCCTACATACATAGTGTTGAAAATGGGGTGAATTCGTAGTGGAACTGATGAATTATTTAATTGATGTCACATATGAAACGCCCACGTTCATGAGAAACAGTAAAATTCAAGTTTTTGTTCGGTCGCAGGATAACTAGTCCATTAAGATGCATAAATAACTCGTAAGGAACCTCAGTTTATTACAAAATTAAGCGGTATTTTATTTAACCAATTAACTTAAGATCTACTAACAAAATAATGGCATAAGCCAGTTAAATATTTCAAATTATTGCTGTTATACAGCTTTATACGACAGGACTACCCTGAAGGAGATGCTTCTGTATCAAATTACACAGAGCGAGTGTAGAGATGGAAAGAGATGAGAAGGTGCGTGCAGTAGCAGCTACAGAGTTGCATGTTCTTCTCGTGTCTTCAGCACCAGGTTCGCGCATCTTTGAAAGGGGTGAATTGCGTGAGGACGCACACATACATCCACAGATAGATCCATTCACTTCACATGTGAAGAGATGAGATGAGATGGGATTCGGTGTGAAAATGTACACCATTTCGAGCCCCTCTTTAAGGGAAGCAAACCTGACACTGCTATTTTGCGACACATAGCATCGCATTCAAGTCATATATGCCATCTTCAATTCATCATTCAAGATAATTTACATAAAGCCAAATTATTCAATTTTAACTTTTTATCAATCATGTAGTTATTATTCAAATGCAATACAGAATTCAAATGGGAAACTGCTTAAGTGTCCGCATCGCAAATATTACTGCTGCAGTAGAACTTGTACACATCTAGCCAAATCGGAAATAATTTTTAACCTGTTAAACCTGGTATACTCAGGTGTCTAATGTTTCAAACTAATATCATTTAGCTCTGACCCCTCATCTCCCGAGTATTTCAAAAATTTACCCATAGTATTTTATGCTCAACAGATGAGCAATAAAATAATCTGCATGGATACCGCCTACGCATCTGTCGAGTAGATTTTTAAAAGCTGTTATCGTAACAAATACACAGCATTTGAGTAGTGTTTGTTTTCACACTCATTGTTATTCCATCTTCTCGTTCGTCAAGCACAAGCATCTGTCACACATCGAGGTTCCATTATCATGAATGGTGTGAACTTACTACTTGTAGCCGATGCATTTGACTAAGGAAATACTAAAAATTGAACTACAATTATGAATGAAAAGTGAACGAGCAAAGTGTCCCACCCACTTTTATGATCCAATAGAGAAGATAAAAAGTTTCCCAAATTAATTGAGAAAAATCAACAATCCCTCCCAAACAAAACAGTAAAAGAATAAAAAACTATTACATTGTTCTACAAACTTCCTATCATATGTTTCCCCACAAATATTCAAACCCACAATAAAACGAATACTCCACAACATCTTGTACTGATATCCGATTTCTACTTTAATTTCTCCTTACACAATTAATAAATAAAAAATACCCCCCAAAAAATCCGTTTTTTGTATACCCAGCAAAGCAGTAAATTTGGGAGTGACAGGTCGCTTGTACTATCACATGGTCCCCCCGAGACACACACGGACAAAAACGGGGAGACGGGACAAGCACAGACACTGGTCATCGTACATAAAGTGGTGGTTTTAAAAAATCGTACTATATTATTTGCGGATTTTCTCCTGTTCTCGATTGAATCATAAAAGTTCGCGGGGACTGGGGGCACTCTGCTCATTCACTTGTTTCCCACTTACTTTCCCAATTGTAGTTCAATTTTACATTAGAAGAACGGTATGCCAGAATTCCAGTAGTCTGATTCATCAGCTACACGTTGTAAGTTCACGCCATTCATGTGCTAGCAAGGTTTCGGCGGTAGAGGCTTCCGACTTAATCTTGCTGCCAGTCTGTGCCAGTGTTGGGTATCGTTATTTACCGCGGTATAAATAACGATCGTTATCGTTACGTTATCGTTATTTTTGGTAACGAAAACGATACCGTACCGCAGTCGCTAAATGAGAAATAACGATACCGTCACAGAAATTCAGATTGCCTTTTTTCAACACCAATGTACAATTTTTGTAGATTTTTGGCATATTCTGGACATTTTCTTTTCAGTCAATCACACGTGTACCTTGACTGTAACGTTTTAAATCAATTTTCGGTCATCCAAATGCTCCAAATTTTCATGTAAGTTTAAAATACAATGATGTGTAACAACAAAACGGAGCAAATTAAATAATGATAACGCTGCCGAAGTGTTGTTCACACTCAATACCGAGAACGATAACGCAGGGTACTTTATACGGAATACCGAGAACGATAACGTACCGAAAATATATAGCCATACCCAACACTGGTCTCTGCCCTACTCATGTGGTTAACGGATATTAAGAACATGCTCAGATCAAGATAGTCAACAAGTAGAATTGAATAATTTAATGGGTAAATTTAAATCAAGAGGCTACCCTATCTCGATTATTACAACTGCAAGGGGAAAACTTAACAATATTTCTCCTAACGACTTACTGAAACCCAAGTCTAGAATTCTCAAGCGTTTTCTTTCTTTTCATAAGCCTCAATTACTAGTCCCATTTTACAAAAGTGTTGTAGCTGCTTGATAATGTCGTATCAATAAAATAAAAGACGAAACCGGTCGCTGAAAGACGAAAACTATGTTATTTTATGTAAAACATACAAATGTTGAGGTGAGGAAAAAAGCCGTTGCCCGGAATCGAATTTGGATGCGCAAAATGCAAATTCTCCACGCCGCCCTACCCATTTCAATCAATCGTCGTTAGCAATTAGCTCATATGCGGTAGGTTATCTTGGGTGAACTTGATTGGACTGTGGCAGTATCCTTGATTGTTTCGCCAATCAGAAACAGAAAAGACTTGTATTCCCCAATTCCAATGTACATTTCTCGAAACTATTGATTTAAAATAAATTTCGAAATCAAGCTAGTTCTTCAAAAAAGGAAACTGTTTTAAAAAGGAATTAGGGAAATCCTTAAATTTTTGTAAGTGCCAGTACCGACTTTTATTTTCCCAATCACGCTTCCTTGAATCTTACATGCTACAGTTTTTGTTTGCGGTTACACTTCAGAAGCAACACAAGCAACGGTGATTCAAATATTCAAAGTAAACACATGAATCCATAAGCGTACTTTTACACTATATTTATTTCAAAGAATATTTTTACGCCAATTAGGACAGGATTGAGCAGGTATGAATTATTCCCATCCTGAAAAATTCTTTGAACTGATACTTCTCGATTTTTGTGACAATTCTAAGGCTTGATTTATATTGACTTTTGTCTAAGCGAAAATAAAAATATAGTTGGAACTCACAAATGAATACTATCCAAAGTATTATTTGATATGGAACAGAAAAAAGGGCAAACATACCGGATATTCGGAAAATTTAGAAATTCCGAAGCAAAATTCGTGACATTTGTCGAACTATGTAGAAGTAATAAAAAACAATATGCATATGGAATATAACGTCGGCACTTAATACACATACACCAAATCCTGTATGTTTATTAACGACGTGTTATCAAAAACTAATTTATGACCAACAACACTTCACGAAACCAAAAAATTTAGCAACTGTTCCACGAATTCCAACGACAGCATCAGCTACTCCAAATTGCCAAGACAAATGGTAATCTTCCAACTAAGGCCCCCTATGACTTTGCTCTGAGCTTCGATAGTGTGAAAAGAGCACCACTTATTGCAAAAATATCGAATGAGCCGTATATCGTTAAATTATTTCGGAAATATTTCACAGAGAGAAAGTTTAGATTGATCTTAACAACTTTAACAGTAGATATTATGATATAAAAAACGGCGTACCGCCTGGAGCTTGTCTAGATAGAAATGTGTCCGTCTGTCTGAGAAAAAATTAAACCTTTTGTCTTCGGTCTTTTTGTCTGTCTACACTAAAAACACTGTCGGGCTGTCTTATACTTGCACTAAAAACATTCATGCTACTAATATATATATATGTCACTTCTATCATGACACTACTGCCTTGTAAATGAATAATGCTGAAATTGCAGGGACAATTAAATGGAAGATGCGCATTTCAGTACAGACTACGTAGGAGGTTAACTATAAAATTTCCAACAATAAAATGAGAATACAAATGTTAAAAAACGGAATGAAAGAAGTCAATTTAAAAATGAAAGCAAGGTAATTTCTCATGTCAAGTGATAATTTTATTCACTTCTATCTGTAAATACTTTTTCAAAATATAAATTCAGACTCATGCAAAATACAATTGTGATGTGGGGTTAATTGGGACCTTGAAACATTTATCCATTCCTTCGATAATTGGTGTTACCACGTCTGGAGGTCCAACATGGGGAACGAAATGGCGAGACTTTACAGGTTTTGGAGGGCGCGGAGATTGCTTCCGTGACAAACGAGGATGAACATTGGGCTTCTATCGTCTGAGCAAATACATTATACGAAAAAAGTCACTCAGATTCATACTAAATAAATCGTATTCTTGCTTCTTTCGTTTTAGGCGTTACAAACGGATGGGATTCGCTCCTGTCTTCCTTCATTACTATGTACTTCTTGTATATGGTTTCCAAAAGGGTCATAAATGAAATGCGAAGAGTTGACAAATGCTTACTTACTGATCCATCCTGAAACATAAAATTTTCAAATGCGTAAACTCAATGTTACGGTTCGAATTGTTTATTTTAAAGACCTAAAATATATTGATATGTTATTTAGTCCTATGCATTTAAAGCTTTGAATTGTTTAATTAAAGCACAGTTCGGATATATATAATATAATAATTATTATAAATCAACGTTAATTCAAATAAATTATAACATGCATGAAATGTACTGGTAGTGACATTTAGACTTAATTAGTGAGGTCCCACGCATTTAAGGCACTACAATTAGGTACCTTTACTGGAATTAGAAAGCTGCACTGGTAAGGCCAATCCAGTTTTATGGCTAAAGCGTCTTTACATCTTTGAATAGTCACTAGATAAACCAAAGCGGATCTCCACCTAAGTCCTTTTGCGGGAGGACATAAACCTCGGCCTCTTCAATTAAGGAAGCGGTGGTCCACCTAAGCCCTTTCACTGGTGTAGCCAAGCAGATCTTGACCTAAACACTTCAATTAACGTAGTCAAGCGGATCTCTACCTGAACTCTTCCACTGAAGCCGTCCAAGCGGATCTCCATCTGAGCCCTGCCATTGGAGTGGCCGAAGCTGGTCTCAACCTTAACCTCGTCACAAGATAAGTCAGAGAGGATCTCCACTCTAGCCCTTCCATTGGAGTGGCCGAAGCTGGCCTCTACCTAAACCTCGTCACAAGATAAGTCAGAGAGAATCTCCACTCAAGCCCTTACATTGGAGTGGCCGAAGCTGGTCTCTACCTAAGCCCGTTCAGTGGGGTAACCAAAGTGGATCTTCTCCGATGTTCTTTCATTGGAGTTGCCAAAGCTAGTCTCTACCTAAACACTTTCATTGGAGTAACCACTGCGGATCTTCACCTAAGCTCTATAAACCTTTAGGTAAGACGATATTCATTGGTAGGAGGAAATTGCAATGCTGCTAATTTATACAGTATGTTAAACATTTGTAAAATCTACCACGTCTATGTTTAAATCTACAGTCATTAAATTGTACAAGTACTTAATATTAATTTTCAAAATAAACTTTATTTAAATTAATCAAATTAACAACACAAACCTTTATTAAATAATGACTAGCCTTAAAGCAAATGACTAGTTTTAAGAAACAAAAAACAATGAATATAACGATTAAAAACTATAAAAATAATTACAACAATAAATGACATCATTGACTTTCTAAAACGACAGCTGGCATCTCAAGCCACTGTGCTTCCTCTAATTCTTCATGATCCTCTTCAATATCAAAACGCGCGAACACTGAATTATCTTGACTTTCTTCATCGTCTAACAAATTTGTTTCGAAGAGATCCCTGAAGAACTCATCGTCGCTTGGAATTTCTTTAGGTTCCGTCTCAACCTTATCTTTATCTCCGGAATCCGACTCCATAGCAGGTGCGCACTCACTTCAGCTTAAAGCGGCATTCAAAATATCAGAGCCAAGCTCTTGCGGAGCAAAAAGGTGTTGAGCAGTGTCTTCTATAACCCAAGTGCCACAATGGAGCTGCAATGTGTGAGCAGCAACCTAACGTTCGTGCACCAACCTTGCAAGTGCAATACCATCGCAAAATCTTTTCGGCACCAGAGTTTGAATATTGTATCCAGACGTCGTGGCGTTGGTTCTTGTGGAATCTTGACTGTACTTGCACCAGCAACATGACATCAGTTTCTTTACAAAGCATTAGCTTGTAATTTGTAATTTAAACTTTATTGACGTGTTTCATAATTTTTCAGACAGGCAATAATAAAATTATTGCTGCTTGGTCTCACAACAAGAACATGGCAAATAACAATTCCAATCAATGAACAGTAGAAATCCAATAGAAAATTATACATCATCGTAACCATATATCATAAAATAGTACAAAATAAGTTAAATTACGTTTAGACACTAATAACAATTTACATGACTCTATAAACATATTAGAGCTTATCTTATGAGGAGGTTTAATTGATTGAACAAAATGATTCCAAATAACTATAGCACAATATTTCACAGAATTTTTGTACTTTTCTGAAACAAACTTTGGAAGAGATAGAGAGAGAGATCGTACAATATTACTATCATTATCAGCACTAGCAGATCTCACAAACCAATCCTCAAACAAACACAATTTTAACTCTAAAAACTGACAATTGATTTGATTTGATTCTTTTATTTCAGCTAGTCTTTGGTATACCCATGACTTAGCTATTCATCATAACATTTTACAAAAAAAATTCTTGTTCGATTAATTTATACAATTTTCAATACATTAAATTTCATTTTACCTAATCTTAATTAATCTTGATCTAATTATATCGAATTACATGATTTATATACAGTAATTTTGTCCAGATTATCAAATTACCTAATTTTGTTTTTACATTCGGTTTTAACCAATTAATTAGAACAATTTGGAATAGACCCAGGCAGAATAAAAACATGAAGAGCTAGTGAAAAAGCCCAGAAAATTTATTAGGTTAAATTTTTTTAAACCAGTTTATTTATTTTTCCCAAGAGCCGCTGCTCTGCATTTAATTTATTTTGCACCTCTTGTCCTCCCGTGCGTTGCCTATTATTCCCAGTATGTATTCTTCTATTTGAATTCGAATGCACATACAATACTCTTCCTCTGCCAATTTAAATTCAATTTTACAAAAATTCATCGCTTGGGTAGTTTCTTCTACTATACTGATAAAAACATGGTGTTTATTTAATTTTTCAATGGTTTTTGGTACTATACACATAATATTGTTAAAATCATCGCAAATACAGTAGTACGGGTTTTCAGGTTTTACCATGTTGTATGTTTCCATTTGTTCAATGTGCAGGTTTCTCAACCCTGCTAGATTTTGACTATCTTTCAATGAAAGCCTGTATAACAAAACCAGTTTTACGAGCCTCGTCTGCCAGAGAACCTTCTCTC
>JAQFZG010001203.1:0-22985 GCA_034695465.1 Entomobrya nicoleti | reverse complement strand
TATCAAACTAATATCGAACCAAAAGAAAATTCGAACATCAAAATTTTGGGGGTCTGGTCATGCTTGAAATAACCCAAAGATAGGTCGCAAATATAGCCAACAATCCAGCTATAAAATTTTACAATAGGGAAAGTCAAGTTTAAAAAGTTTTTTAATAAAATTCAAAACTGAACATATTGAAATAGTAAGTTTACCTGTTACACTTCCCGATAACAATAAATATAGCGTAACAATAGTCTACCCAATTTATTCGAGGTTCTTGGGGAGAACTCGTTTTAATTGTTGCGTTGTTGATGAAAAACACGTATTTTTCTATTTTATCCAGTTTTGTAGCCCACAGCGGAATATTTTCAATGGAAGATGGTGTTAAAATATACATGTGTACAATCTGATGAGCTGCTAGACATATACATATAATATATATTACACAGGTAAATATTTTATTTTGGACTATTTTATTTCCAATTGGTAGTTTATTTTTATTTAATCTAGCAAAGGTTAGAATATCGATGTAGTCTTGATGGTGAAACCAAAGACGACAAAATGCAGCTACCTGAAAGCTAATAGAAGCCACTGTGGCCGCAATGCGGAAATAAATTGTAGGATTTTGAAATAATTCGGTACGAAGTAAATCAATTAAAAGCTGTCGGAATTCGCAAAGTCGTAAAATAAATCCAAAAGTATTGAACAGACCACTTAGACTTCTTTGAAATATGTTTGTTTTTGCTATAAATCCTCCTTTAATATCTTGAACTACTTTAAAGGGAGAGTAGCAGATGTAGTATGATAATTTCAAATAAACTATTAAATAGTTTTCAAAATGAGATTTAGGTTTAATAGCATATTGCTTTGTGTTTGGGTTAGAGTAATGTAGGTTGGCGATTGAGTTTTTCATATTTTTTGGAAGTATTGACACCAAGTTTAAATTTATGCTCTACTGTCCTTAAAGCAGTATTATATCTAACAAAAAAGTACATTTTTTTACAAATTGTCTATTTCGCTTTATGATTTTTGACAATTCATTTCAATTTTAAAGCACTTAATGCAAATTGAATTATACTATTAAATTCAGCCACTCAAATATAGCAACGACTAGTGAATCCACTTTAAAGTAATTTGATAACTAAATTAAGAAACACCCAAAACTCGTGGACAAATGCTGATATTATCTTTGGTTTAAGGATTATATAGGTAATAGTTAATTGAAATAGCGTACCACAAAACCTTGTGTCTTATGAATGTTACAGTTTACTATTTTATTTGAAAATTTGTTTGCCTTTGACTTAAAATTTAAAATTTATTGCAATCATCAGTCACAAGGTAATCCGAAAAATTTAAATGACATTAATAGCAATGCTTTTAAAATTCTTTTAGGAAAAGGAAGGTTATAAATTCCGATTATCATCTATATTACATTATTATATTATTGTAACTCATTTTATATTCTAGATGCTTAGTTTGAGTAAAAGCTTCATTAAACTTGTGTCCATATATTTTAAATGCATCTGGTGCGCTTGTATTCATTCGATAAAAAATTGAAATTTGATTTTTTTGTTACAAATACCATCGGAACCATGAGCTCATTTAGGGACTTTATTGTTGATGCTAATCAACTTGCCTCTAAATTTACAAGCCTAACGAAATTCCCAATTTATTGTAACCGGAAAGCAAAACCACTCACTGCTTTGCCTTATAAAAGCTTACTTCCATACATATTTTGTTGGCTTGTTTGCCAATGTTTTATATTTACAGGCACTTTAATTTTATGTTTTATATATATTTATATAACAAATATGGAAAAATATACTTATCATGATTACAAGCTTATATAAAATCAAATCATATTAAAAGCAAATTCGTTACATACTATTAGTATAAAACATAACACTAAAAGTACCTTTGGAATGTTTTAACTATAATTAAAAGAAAGTAGGGCCAATATGTATGCATATAATGGTATCTTGGATCATGGTACTTTGAAATACAGTCACCATACCTTAATTAGATAGTTATGTTATTGGTATTCCTTATAACGAATGGAGTCGCTAGACGTTATAACAAAAGCCAGACAAGTACCACACTGAAGCTGCTCTGTGCATTTAAAAAAATTCAAACCTTATTCCCAAAACAATAATTTGTTGGAACAGTCAATTTTTTTCTAGTGCAAATATTTTATATTCTAACGAGCAATTGTGAACATTACTGATGCGCATAGAAACGAACGTGTATAAAAATGTTGCTTCAATAAAAAAACTTCAGAAACTTTTTTTTCATGTTAATCTTTTCCTAGCCTCAGTTTTTACTAACCATGCATTTCAAATATCTGAAGTCTCAAGTTGCCCTAAATTTACTTTTTGGTTTGTTATTATGTTTTCTTGAATTAAATAGCTCTGTTGCTACTGCTGCCTTTCAAACAAAAGAAACCGAACAGTTCATGGAAATCGCTATTTTAAACTCTTTCTCCGGCTGTATCATTCACGTTATAAATTTTCCTGGTCAAAACTTGAATTATTCCAATGTCAACGTTCCTATACTACTTCTCCGCTATTTCGCGTACACTTATAGTGACATAATATTTCCATCAGAATTCTCAAATTACTATGAAATGATTGAACTTCAAAACCAAAGGCGATTCAAAACAGCAGACGCCATGTTCAAAAAGTTGCCTGGACCAAAAGATGGATTAAAATTTGTGCGCCAAACGTTTACAGAGTCGTTTCGACTGTCAAATAAAAACTCTAATTGTGAAGCTAATATTTACCTGCATCCACCAACTGAAAAAGCGTCTCCTGAATTGTACTCCGAAATCTCTATATGGGAAAGCGTACTTAAAGACCCATTTTGGGTAAGCTTTATTTACGATTTTAGTGTTCACAAATGGAAGATGGAATATCTTAACACCATACCAAAATATTCTCTTCTAATATGCGACTATGAAACAGAAATGATATGTAGTGATGCTAAAAACAGAAACAAATGGATTTCAAGTGTAATGTCGTATCCAACTTTGGTCAGATTATCGGAAACGGTTTTAATCTGGAATAGCGCATCTTCTGAACTACAACAACTGTGTCCCTTTTGTGATCCATGTAATCCATTTGCAATGGTCTCCTTAACCTCCCAAAATATATATGCTGTCCCAGCCAACTTTCAAATCAACATTGCAAAAGTCCACGAAACTCTACCAAGTCCTCATTCAGTTCGAGTTGTACTTCAAAACGACCGTTTACACTTCACAAATCAAAAACTGGACAAAGGAACAGCTCAAAACTCTGTTCTTAAGCTTATCTCAGCATTTAGATTGAACGAAGATGATTCGAACGCACTCCTATTTATAGCTGATATTCATTTGATGGCACTCCTATTTCCAAAAACTACAAACGTTACATATTCGAACAACTATGGTCAATATTACGGGAAATGGGAAAATGTAATTGTTGACCATTGTCACAGTTCGAAAAAATTCAATTGGCCTTCAAAATTACGACCAATGGTAACAAGGCATTCGAATAACGAATCAAGTTCTTTTCAAGACATTAGCCTTATTTTTATTAAGGAACAGATTCGCTTCGTAAGCTGCCATGAGGAGCAAATTCATTGGATTAGCCAGCTGCTTGAACTACTCAATGCTTTTGATGGGCTAACTTGGTCACTAATAATAACATCCTGTTTAGGAGTATCATGTGTCATTCAATCCATTCTACTAGTGAATATAAAAAAATCTAATTTATTCTGGGATATTTGCCTACCAATGTTTATGATGATGTTGGATCAATCTTGCTCTGTGTTGCCAAGGCATGATATCAGAAAGAGATTTGCAATTTTCTGTTCCACATTTTTCGTGCCGTTAGTTTGGCTATTTTTGAGCACTGTATATAAGGGTGATAATATAACAAACTTAACAGCAGATCCACCATTAGTACCATTTGATACTTTTGAGAGTTTAAAGGAAAATGGATTTTCTACATATCTTCGCCGGTTTAACCTTAATACATCTAGTCGTGCAACACATGTTGATATAAATGATAGTATACGGCTAGCAAATGAATACGGTTACGTTAGTGGTCACGAAAAATTTCCGGTTGTTTCTCAACTTTGGTTTGGAATGGTAAAGGAGCTTCGAAGATATACAAAGCAAGAACGAAGTTTGATGTTCTTAAAAACGGAAATATCAAATCAAACTTGGGAATATATCGAGAACTCTGAAATGCTTCCAGATTACGGTCAACCCTTTGAAGAAAGTGTACAGACTATCCTGGATTTGCATATGGAAAGATGTAATAAGTCAGCAATGTTTCTGCAAGGAGATGGTGCGCTTCAATTGTATTCGATTTTGAAAGCAAAGGATAAACCAGTGTATTTTGGTAAAGACGTTATTTTTGAGGCTTTCGAGGGATACGCATATGAGGGATACTTCCCAACAAGTATAATCTTAAAGGGGAAACTTCTTTTCCAGACTGGCATTCTGAAATGGTGGCGAGAATATCTGGATTTTTCACTTGTGTTAAAAACAAATACTCAAGTGAATAATGCTTCGTCCTCAAGTCCGAAACTGAGGGATGGGAGTGGAAAATCTGCTTTTGCTATTCTAGGTATAATTCCTGGTTTTGGGTTAAGGATTTCAATATTTGCGTTTATACTCTTTGACAGTAAATTCTGGAGTTTATTAAATAATGGGATTTCCAAAATGTTTTTAAGAAAAACATGTGTGCAACATTTGCAACTCAAGGAAAAATCAAATGGGAATAAACTAGAATCAGATAACTGAATATTTTGGAATATTTGAAAGTTCAAAAAAGTATTGATTTATGTATTTCTCGTAGTGTTTCAATAATGTTAACATAAAACACTTAACATATATTTGTAATTAAATTGTAATAAGTATAATAACTTTAATAAGTAATATAGTAAAAGGTAGGATTATATACATGAATACATCACTAATGCAGTTTAGTATTTTAGGTGTTTAAGAAGAAATGTAAAATATTGCAATAAAAGTTGAATATTTCAGTGTGTTGTATATATATATGTGCTTATAAAACATTTTGGATTTACACCTACTTAAATAAAATACTAAGATACATGGTATTTACAAGTCGCTGATGGTACACGTTTAGAAATTAGATGAGAAAATATTCGCACCAAAACCTTGGGTATATCCTGCAAAAGGTTATTAAATGTTGAACAAAAAATATACGATTTATAAATGCATATGTATGCGATTCTTGCTTATGTTATATTTTAGGCCATGGATTATCGTAATGTGTTTCTTAAATAGTAAGTTGTATACACTCGAGACTATTTGCTTTAATAAAACCTAGTATGAAATTTCTCCGCAGTTTGTCATTCTTATAGATCACGCTACGACCGTTCTTACGATGTATTTAGGTGTATGCTGTATTTCTAACAACCAAGACCAATTACAGACTAATAATTAAGATTTTTTGCAACACAGATAAACGAAGTACAATTCTACAAAAGGAAAATAACATAGTACAATTATTTTTTCGTCAGTATTGACGATACGTCAGACATTATAACAAAAGCCAGACAAGTACCAGACTGAAGCTGCTCTGTCCGTTAAAAACTTTTCGGGTTATTCATCCTTACACTACCTTCATATTCATAAAGCAATTATTAATGGGAACAGTAAAAAATATCGGAAACATTTTATATTCTAGCGAATAATTTTTAGCTGTTTCGTATACAAACAAACGTTTATAAAACATTGCTTGAATACACAAGTTAAGAAACGTTTTTGTAGCATAATAACCACGGTTTACTAACTATGCGTTTGGAAAATCTAAGGTCTCAACTTGCCTTAAATTTAGTTTTCAATTTTTTGTTAAGTTTCTTCGCATTAAGTAGCTATGTTGCTGTTGCTGCCTTAGAAACGAAAGCAACCGACCAGTCTATTGAAATTGCTATTTTAAATGCTTTTTCTGGCTGTATCATTCACGTTATAAATTTTCCTGCTCAAAATTTGAATTATTCCAATGTCAACGTTCCTATACTACTTCTCCACTATTTCACGTACACTTATAGTGACATAATATTTCCATCAGAATTCTCAAATTACTATGAAATGATGGAACTTCAAAATCAACGGCGAGTCAAAACAGCAGATGCCATGTTTAAAAAGTTGCCCACACTAGAAGATGGATTAAAATTTGTGCGACAAACGTTTGCAGAGTCATTCCGCCAGTCAAATAAAAACTCAAATTGTGAAGCTAACGTTTACCTGCATCCGCCAACTGAACAAGAGTCTCCTGAGTTGTACTCCGAAAGCTCTGTATGGGAAAGTGTAATAAAAGACCCATTTTGGGTAAGCTACATTCAAGACTTCAGTGTTCAGCAATGGAAAATGAATTATCTAAACACCATACCAAAATATTCTATTCTAATATGCAACTACGAAACGGAATCAATATGCCGTGATGCTAATAACAGGAACAAATGGATTTCAAGCGTAATATCTTACCCAACGTTGGTCAGATTATCGGAAACTGTTTTAATCTTGAATATCGAATCTTCAGAACTTCAACAACTGTGTTCCTTTTGTGATCCATGTAATCCGTTTACAATGGTTTCCTTAACCTCCCAAAATATCCATCCAGTCCCGACAACCTTTCGAAACAGCATTGCAAAAGTCCACGAGACTCTACCAAGTCCTCAAGCAGTTCGAGTTGTACTTCAAAACGACCGTTTACACTTCAAAAATAAAAAAATGGACAAAGAAACAGCTCAAATTTCTGTTCTCCAACTCATCTCAGCGTTTAGTCTGAATCAAGGTGATTCGAACGCACTACTATTTATAGCTGATATACATCTGATGTCACTCCTATTTCCAAAAACTACAAATGTTACATACTCAAGCAACTATGGTCCATATTACGGGGAGTGGGAAAATGTAATTGTTGACACTTGTCCCAGTACAAAAGGATTCAATTGGCCTTCAAAATTGCGACCAATGGTAACAAGACATTCGAATATCAATGCCAGTTCTTTTCAAGACATTGGACTTATTTTTATAAAGGAACAGATGCGATTCGTAAGTTGCCATGAGGAGCAAATACATTGGATCCGCCAGCTGCTAGAACTATTCAATGCTTTTGATATGCTAACTTGGACAATGATAATAACATCCGGCTTTGGAGTATCATGTATCATTCAATCTATTCTACCAGTGAATAGTAATTTATTCTGGGATATTTACCTACCAATGTGTATGATGATGTTGGATCAGTCTTGCTCTGTCTTGCAAAGGCATGCAATCAGGAAGAGATTTGCCATTTTCTGTTCCACGTTTTTCGTTCCACTTGTTTGGCTATTTTTGAGCACTGCATATAAGGGCGATAATATAACAAGGTTGACAGCAGATCCACCATTAGTACCATTTGACACTTTCAAAAGTTTAAAGGAAAATGGATTTCAGACTTATCTTCGCCGGTTTAACCTTAATACATCTAGTCGTGCACCACATGTTGATGTAAATGAAAGTATACGGCTGGCAAATGAATACGGTTATGTCGTTGGTTACGAGAAATTTCCGGTTGTTTCTCAACTTTGGTTTGGAATGATAAAGGAACTTCGAAGATATACAAAACAAGAACGAAGTTTTATGTACTTAAAAAAGGAAATATCAAATCAAACTTGGGAATATATCGAGAACTCTGAAATGCTTCCAGATTACGGTCAACCCTTTGAAGAAAATGTACAGACTATTTTAGATTTACACATGGGAAAATGTAACAAATCAGCAATGTTTCTACAAGGAGATGGTGCACTTCAGTTGTACTCAATCTTGAAAGCAAAGAATAAACCAGTGTATTTTGGTAAAGACGTGATTTTTGAAGTTCTCGAGGGATATGCATATGAGGGATATTTCCCAACAAGTATAATTTTAAAAGGGAAACTTCTTTTCCAGACTGGGATTCTGAAATGGTGGCGAGCATATCTTGATTTTGCACTTGTGCTTAAAACAAATGCTGAATTTAACAATGCGTCATCTTTAAACCAAAACAAGAGGAATGGGAGTGGCAAGGCAGCTTTAGCTATTTTGGGTATCATTCCAGGTGTTGGGCTGATGATTTCAATAGTTGCGTTTAGACTTTTTGACAATGAATTTTGGAGTGGATTAAATAATGGGATTTCAAAAATGTTTTTAAGAAAAACACGAGTTCAACATTTACAACACAAGAAAAAATCTATGGAGAATAAGCTAGAAAGAGATAACTGAGTTCTTTGGAATATTTGCAAGTTTGAAAAAAACGATGTATTGATTTATGTATTTGAAGTGTTTCTATAACATTAGCACAAAACCCTTAGATAAATTTGTAATTAATTTCTAAAAAGTAGAATAACTTTAACAAGTAATATAGCAAAATGCTGGATTAAAAATATGAATATATAATAATTAATCCACTTTGGCACTTTAGATAATTAAGAAATAGGGAAACTACTACAGTAACAGTAGAATATCCAAATATGTGTTATATATATATAGGCTTACGAAGAATTTTCGATTATAGAAGATAAGCACGGGTTTTGAGTAGAAGGGATAAAAATTATGCTGCCAAAACAACAACAAAAGAAAAAAGGGTTGAGTGCCCACAGCGACCGACTTACTCCATACCTATTTTATAGAGAAAGAAGATTTCAATTGGCAAAAATGTTATTAATTTAAAATACGAGTCAACTACTAAATTTGAACCAGTAATTAACAAATCATTATGCATCACAATACAAGTTATTTTCCTATATCTGGATCAAATTCGTGAACATCGTATACTTTTATTAAACGTTGTTGTAGCGCTAGCAGGTATTAAATATCACATGGTTTTTAAATGCGCGTTCAAAGCTGTCTGACAAGTTAAGCTATACTGTTCATAAATATTTAAGTTAGCCACTCGCAGTCAGAAGTGACAGCTCGTCGTCTCAATTCAGGGTTATACATGTAGTTTCATACAAACATGTGTCACAAAATCAAGCGACTAGTTCTAATTGAATTATTAAAGCCTCGTGGTTAAAATCCCGCAGCAGATAAACTATAAAAATACTTTTGAAACAAGTTGGGACTGATAAATTTTATTTCACACACACCAGATAAAATCAAGGGTAAGATTTAACTTTCAAAATTATAGGTCAGTCTGCCAAATCAGAAACGTCTTAGTTGTGGTCGAGTATTGTTGAAGAATTCCACCAGTAAATCACTTTCATAGTTTTTGCTGTAACTTTTATTTTTGAAAAGAAAATCTTTAAGAAACCTTAACGCAAAATCACTTCAAAATTTACACTTCATCTCAATTTCCTGAGTTACCACAAAAATAATAATAGTAAAACAATTTGAGTAATAAAATATTTTGACAAACAGTAAACCCTGATTATGCTGTTCTCACACAAGTTGCTATATTTAGTACGATTAAATCTAGCACTTCTTCATTCCTTCGGATCATATCCGTACCAGTTTGATGATTTTTTCTGCAAACCAGTTAAAAAACTTGACAAAACAGAAAAGAATTCTAATGAGCCAATCAAGAAGTTTAACAAATTAGATATTAAATCCAAGAAAAAATATAAAAAACCTAGAAAGGCAAATGACAAATCTTTGAAATTAAATTTTTTCAGCCATGCTGGTCAACAGAAAGAAACCCGTTTGATATTAGTGCAACTCGCGTTTGCGTTTTTAACTGCGGTTCAGTTAATCAGATTTAAAAAAAAATTCCCCATTGGTGTTGACGCTGACAGTCTGACAAGCCTAAATGCCAAACTGAAATCACGTTATATGCCTTGGTTCAGAACCTAGCTTTCCGAACAGCTCGAAAGTTATTAGACTGAAATTTCCTATGCACTTCTACTATGCCCTACGCCTAGTTTCCGTGCCCTAAAATATGCCACCTTCTGGCAATGATGAAACAGTTAAATAATCAACTAAAAACACCAACTGTAATTAATTAACCATTAACTTTATTTCCTTTAATTAACAAAGCTAGTTGTCTGCATCACAATCAGATCCAGTTACACGCAATACACGTCAACTCAACTGCTCTTTCAAATCACTACTACTACACTAAAAATCCTAAAATTATCCACCGTCTTCTCCTCCTCTTCCCCGACGTGTTGAATCCTGTTTGCTTTTCCTCACCAAATCCCACCATCCTAAACAAAGAAACAGGAAAAAGCACGCATACATACATTTCAAATAAAGTGGCTTATGGAATCTTGTTGGGGTGTTTTGGTCCAACTTCAGGTGTTGTATATGAAGGATGGCTTTACGTAGTAGTACCGGTTTCAATGTGCCTGTCAAAAGTGTTGTCGCCTTTTTTAACATGCTTGTCAACTTTGAGCTAAATTTCACAAAAGGTATGTGTAATACACAAACTCCGACCAATTCATTCAATCAAACTATTTTACATCCATTAATGTTTTTTGTATGTTAAGGGTCTCTGCCGTTAATATGTACCCGGAAAACATTTTCTAATGGCACTCAAAACATTTCAAGTCCTAGCCATAATCGGCACTCCTATAATATGCACTAGTCATACCATCAGGTACTTTACTCAAAAATGTTTACCTTATGCACCCGGATTTGAGCTGCTGGAGCAATGCGCAAAAACCACAGGAAAAGATCACAACTTTGCGTTAAGTGGACCCATCGCATCTATATACTGGCTCTCTGTATGTTCGCTCTTCTTTTGGTCATTTCTAAAACTCTTCGGAGGATTTTTCTGTTTTGTTGTCCAATTTTACATTGTAGAATCTTGCTGTATACGATTTTACTTAAAAAACATTTGGGAAAATTTGTTGCTTCAAAATGACAACATAAATACAATGTCAATAATTCAAATCTATAAACAGCTTCAAATATTGATATGCTACTTTAACGAAATTCATCAAGATATTTTCGCTATTGATTTGTTGAGCTTTGTTGGAATATGCATGGTGATTGGGCTATATGCCATTATCACTAGTTGGTCTTTTATGACATACATTCAATTTTTGGTACTCGCAGCTGCTGCAAGTCGGTCACTGGTGGGTTTCATGCTTTGTTACGGAAACTTTGGTGGAATATATGAGGATTCATTGCAGTTTATAGAGGGAATTAAAAACCTGCACAAATTTGCAAAGGGCGAAATTAGAATACGATTGCAAAGCAAACTTGCCCAATCTCTGCAGCCATTGAAAATTAGAATTGGATCAGTAAACTATGCGGATAAATTAACATCCATTCATTTTATAGATTTTTGTTTTGGGATACTGGCGAACATGCTGTTAATGAAATAGGGAATAAAGGAATTATTCAAATATCCCCAAAGTCAAATGATGCTATTTAAGGCTTATTTTGTGGCATCTAGAAATATAAGCAGTTAAAATGCATGTAAACAATAATAACTTAAGGAAACTATTTTTGAAGTCTTTTGATTATGCATATAACAAATACGACACCTGGATGGACGATTTAAAAGAACAAAATGGATTTTAATTGATTAATTTTCTGCAAACCCAATTATAACAACTATTTAAAGTTGTGTAAAATATTTTAGTGGTATTGGCTAAAACATGCATTCTAAGTTACAAATTAAAAATATACTTCGTGGATTTCAACAAACAAAAACTGCTACTTGTTATTTTCAGCGTACACATACAAACATAATGATCTCTCCGACCGACATAATGACTCAAAATATATGTAGATCGCGCTCACAAACATTATTTAGAATTCCTAAGTCACTGATGACATACAATACATAGTTTTGTATTTGGTTCTATAAAAAAGAGTAACACGTATTCATTACACCAATTTCACCATGACGTTTTTGTTTCACAGAGCCATGTGTCGGAGTCTATCAATTTTTTAATCATTGCCATGTTGTCGAATAAAGATGGTTTTCAATTTAAGGGTGGTTTGATCAAGCTTTGCGTCGTAGAAATGTCTGTCACTAAAAGTTTCATGTTCAAATATAAAATTTATTGTTTCGTGTTGCAAAAGTATGTTATGAATTTAAAGTTTCAAATAATACCATTCAGTTTATATTAACAATTTAAGCAAACTAAATATTTAACTATTTCACAGTCTAACTTATTTAGTCAAATTGCTATCTAACGTTAGCTTATAATAACATATGACTTTTGACATATCACATAGCACACAAATCTACAATCTAGGTAAACATGCAATCAAATTTATCTTTGAAATGACGCTTCATTGTCTAAAAAATATTTAATCCAGTAACATGCTTACCTAACCAAGCTCATAAATGGGATTTCATAGAAACACGTGTCACGGAATCAAGCAAATAAGTTTTATTATGAAAGCATTGAGACAAAACCTGCCTTGTGTTGCCAACCGAAATTATAAACCTAAATAATTGAGTGTCTGGAATATAGGGAAGAATATGTTTGAACGTAAAACTAATCGGATCAATACTTTTTTACACGTTCTACAAAACATTCAAACTTGATAAACGTTTTCAGAAATAATCGCTTTTTCTAGTATGGCAATTACAGAAAAATAATTATTTGAAAAGGTTTAGGATTATTTTATTGATACATTGATAGCAGCTTTTGTCCCAGATTAAACTACTGGCGTTTTAAACGAAGAAACTATTTAGTATGTTTTCAAATATCCCCAGCTGATCGTAGGCTAATTCATGAAGCTTTTAAACACTGCTCGGAAAATTTATCAGAAAGATACTGAAAAATTGTATCTTCATATCGAGCCCCTGATATTAATTAATCAATAATATTTGCTATCTACTGAGACTTGTAATTTTCCATCTTTAAACAGGTACTGAAACACGAGTAAATACATATAAGTAAATTAATTGTTGAATTCCATTGGATATCCTTTCAAGTAATATTACATGTGTAAAAACTTTGCTTTGAATAATTTTAGTTCCTTTCGGTATCTTATGCTAAATTCTGGAAATAAAAATTCAAGATTTATTGGTAATCTTGATGATGTAACCCGAAACTATTAAATGCTGGAACCTGTAAACTAATTGAAGCAGCTCATGCTCCGACTCGAAAATAAACGACTTGATTACAAGGTGATTAAATAGAAAAGAATCTTAAATTGACTGACAAAACTCGATAATTCGTACAGTGAACCCAACAGTGTTTAAACGAGCACTTGTGTAACGTTGCCGTTGAGATAGGTTTGTGGTAGCTTTGAATTTACCCAATGTGCCTTAAGATAATTTAAATTTGATTTCAGGTTCACGTCGATCAAGCTTCTGGTTTTCTATGGCATGTCAAGAAAAAAAAACTTCCAAATGAAAAGTATGCCAAAGGCTAATTCAGTGATATAACGTATAACCACTTCAATTGAACTCAATGCAGAAAATTTGGTTATCCTTTCTGATTATTACTCTTTATTTGCAAATATGTCATTTACGATTTGTTGCTAAAATAAAAAGTAAATGTGCGGAGTAAGATTAAATGTTCGGAATGATAAACTGCCTATTTTAATGAATAGCAATACTAACAATTACTACATTTGATTATTTATCCATTATATTATACATATTAACGCTTAACATTTTAAAAGTACTATGTATTATATTTCCATATTACAATTTCCAATTGCAAAATTAAGCCACAAAGCACTCACAAGGGTTGAACAAGAATAATTTTGATAAATGTATGCAAACACAAGTTGAATGGCCGTCTCATTAGAAATACAAGGAACACTTTAACAAAATGAGCAGCTCCACCCAATTAGAACTGAGGTGAATGTACCTAAAAATATATATATATATTATAAGGCTAGATAAGCGTTGACGTAGATGCCTGTCGTGACTGCAAACATATGATGAAATATGTCACCACGGTGGAAAATATCTAAAAAGTATGCAATAAGTTATGTTATTATCGTATTTAGATATTTGCCAAATTAAGGCTTTCATATTTTTTACTAATTGAAAATACTTTACATTCCACATAATAGGATAAGTAATTGTAAATATGTCACTTCCCCGAAAGCCCACGGCATTTCGTTGAAGTTCATCTTTTACTATTTCCATTTCCTCAAATTGTACACTTTTTCGATTGTTATCGTCTTGCAGCCATGAGTTTATTGCGTTAAGCTATAAAACGAAATTTTCATGAATTAATTTTACCAAATTTTATGATAATTATAAATTCTAAATGTCCATATTAATTGAAACACTTACATGATGACTTGCATCAGATGCCAGTATAAACACAGCAAAAGAGGCGAAAAGGAAAAACAATAAACGGAATCGATACACCGGATCCGAGTTAACGATAATAGTATCCATAGAAATAGACTGGGAAAGTATTGTATCAGCGAGGTAGAGCGTAATCATCATACAAAACGGACGATTAACTAACTGAAACAAATCCCGAATAACTTTGTATTGTATGTAGATTTCCTTCCACGAAATGTTTGATTTAAAATTAGTAGAGAAATATCGATGAGAAAGGCTTTGCTTGATCGTGCTGGAGAATGAATGTGTAATAGTCCATAAATTGAGAACAGTTAATATTAAAGATAGGTCGCAAATATAGCCAACGATCCAACTAAAGAATTTAAAAAAATAGGGAACGCCAAGACAATTAAATTTCATAATAAAGTACAGAACAAATCATATTGAAAATGATAACCTTACCTGTTACACTTCCCAATAACCACAAATATGGCGTAACAATAGTCTACCCAATTTATTCGAGATTCTGGTGGATAACTCGTTTTAATTGTTGCGTTGGTAATGAAAAACACATATTTTTCTATTTTATCCAGCTTTGTAGCCCAAAACGGAATATTTTCAATGGAAGAGGGTGTTAAAATATACATGTGAACAATTTGATGAGCTGCTAGACATATACATATAATATATATTACACGGGTGAATATTTTATTTTGGACTATTTTATTTCCAATTGGTAGTTTGTTGTTATTTTTGCTAGCAAAGGTTAGAATATCGATGTAGTCTTGATGGTGAAACCAAAGACGACAAAATGCGGCTACCTGAAAGCTAATAGAAGCAAGTGCAGCCGCAATTCGGAAATAAATTGTAGGATTTTGAAATAATTCGGTACGAAATAAATCAAGGAAAAGCTGTCGGAATTCGAAAAGTCGTAAAATAAAACCAAATGTATTAAATAGAGCTGTTAAACTTCTTTGAACTTTATTTGTTTTTGCTGTAAATCCTCCACTTTTATCTTCAACTACTTTAAAAGGAGAGTAGCAGATATAGTATGATAATTTTAGATAGACTATTAAATAGTTTTCAAAATGAGATATGGGTTTAGTAGCATATTGCTTTATTTTTAGGTTGGAATAATGTAAGTTGGCGATTGAGTTTTTCATGTTTTTTGGAAGTCTTGACACCAGGTTTAAACTTTTGTTGAACTGCTTTTAAAGCTGTAGCATTTCTAACAAAAAACCTACAATTTTTTAAACAGTTTATTTCGCTTTATGCTTTTTGGCAAATCATTTAAGTTTGGAAGCATTTATTGCAAATTGAATTATAATATTAAATTCAATTACTCAAATAAAGCAACGGCCACAAAACTGAATCCATTTAAAAGTAATTTTGTAACTGGAATAAGAAACGCCTAAAACTCATGGGCAAATGCAAATATTATCTTAGGTTTGCAGGGTTATATAATAGTCCTTAAAATAGTACCCAGGAAAACCTCTCATCTAATGAATATGACAATTTAATATTTTATTTGAAAATTTGTTTGTCTTTGATTCGAAATCGAAAAATTTAATGCAATCATCAGTCACAAGGAAAACCGAACAATTAAAATTTCATTTAAAGCAATCATTTTTTAATGTGAAAAATGAAGGTTAGAAAACGCTTAATTGCTTGCGCATATAATTCAAGAACATTAACTTTTAGCATCCTCGTAACGTGTTTTATATTTTTGATGCTTAGTTTCAACAAAAGCCTCTTTTGAATTTTCCAAATGCATCTGGTACATTTACATTCGTTCGAAAAGTAATAATCCACATTCTATTCATCCAAACACCATTGAAAACATGAGCTCATTTCGTGACTTAATCGTAGATACCAACCAACTTGCCTCTAATTTTACAAGTCTAACGAATTTCCCAATTTATTGGAATCGTAAAACAAAAGAACTTACTGCCTTGCCTTATAAACAATTATTTCCATATATATTTTGCTGGATTGTGTGCCAATGTATTATACTTTCAGGTTCTTGTACATCCGTACTTATACTACGGCAAAATTATAGCCAGTTAGATAAAAGTGTAACTGTGGACGATATTCTTTTCAATTTAATTCTTTGGCCAGGTGCCATACTGTTAAGCTTAACAAGCCGTTCGTTTCTCGTTTATAGAAATGAGCTAGCGTATTTTGTTAACAATGTACGACTTTTAGCTTTTAAGTCAAACAGAGCTGGACAATATTCAATATCATCTCTAATGGATTTATTAATAATAGGTAAGCTCAACCATTTTGCACAATCTTCAAATTAGATAAATTTAAATCTAATAACCACTGATCTGTACTGCATTCAAAACTTTTAGTTAAACACTGCAAGGAAATCTCAAAACTGGATTGGGTGCTATTTTTAACATCTTGGAATCTTCTTATGTCACCATTTTTATTTCTATTTGTTGTATATTTTGAAATGGACCCTGTATCTGTTTTTCTAAAAATGGTTTTCTTTAAGCAGCAAAATCTTCTAAAACTTTTTACCAGTTTTTCAGCAAAATTAGTAATATCTTTCCTTCTAGTTTTCACCCTTTTTGATGGATTACGCACTATAAGAATGACATTCGTATTTATCATTCAATGTTTGGAAGATATCCATCAGTTTTTGAGTAATCAAATAGAAACGCTGCGTAACCCTTTTAGTAGCCCTGTCAAAATTTTACAATCGTATCGAGCACTCTATATTTCTGTCTGTTCGGCAACACCAATGACGTCATCCATATCAATTTTGTTTATGTCACTTGGATTATTTCTTCAAATGCTTTGCTGGTCTTTATTGATTAGATGGCCCAACAAATCGATATTTGTTACTTGTCTCATAACAACTATTTTAATAGTTTGTATGATTTCGTTGCTTGTGGCATTACCATTTGCAGTTTACTGTGAAGAGCTTAGCAAATATTTTCTGAAAAAGTTTAAAGCCCGCTTGGCGTTGGATTTTGGCATAAGAAATAGTTTACGTAAGGAGGTAAGGGCTTGTCAGCCAATAACATTTCATGCGGGTTCTATCTTCAAATTAGATAGGAATGCTAAAACTATTTATTTGGAGACTGTGGTTATCTACACACTTAATTTGGTTGTAATAATGAAATTCTATTAAAATTGATATTTTTGACTAATGCTGGTTATTGGTGAAATACGATTAAACATAATAATAACTGTGTGCAGGTCACTTCATCTCAAAATTTACCTCAGGTAAAATGCCACCAGGTCAAATAAACGACACTTATGCATATAATTTGCTCAAACAAATCAAATAAGCTACTGTACGTTATGCCTTTCCACCACATAAAACATTTCCAGATTTTTCGAGTCGTCCAATATATCTATTCATAAAATTTGCTATACTAGCATTACAAACCAGACCTGGTAAATAACCAACTTGACATTTCATGACTTTAATAGAACAAGAGTGCAATGTTACATTAATTTCATCTGTGAATTCACTTTCAATGTATGAGTAAATATATTTTGACATCATTGGATTTACAAACTCCAATTCATATTTTACTAGGAATTGTCTTATCTTATTTGATTAGTTTAGACTATTTTGACTACAGTATCAACATGCAAGATATTTTGATCAGTTATACGGAAGTACAACAGTATTTTGATTGCAGCATACAATTTTAAATACACACGATCAACAACAATTTACTATTAAGTACAACATTAATTTAAAGTTATTTTTTATAAAGCGCATCGCATCAGATAAAGCAATTTGTAGCCGAAAAATTGTAAACAATTGTTTATTAATGTGTTTTTTCCCTTTTATCCCCCATTTCATAAATTTCCGTATCTTAACTTACTATTTAGCATATTTAATTTGTTATGGTTGCTCAAAATATAGTAGTTAAGTAGTTTTCCGGCTATTTTACTACCCTATTTATATTTTATATGACTAAACAGCAAACAACAACTATTCCGCAAAAATACATTCGTAGAACAATTAGTACGAGAATGCCTGGAAATGTGTATGTAGGTTTAGTATTCAATTTTTATTCCAGCTTAAAAGACTGCCAAAAGCATCATTAAAACTTTTTTCTAAATATTTCCTGAAATACGCAAACGTTCCTTCAAAGACGTCACGCATTGCGAAGTAATTCTTGGAAAAAACGATAGTTGTCCAATGTCCAACATTCAGTTCCTTGCAAAAAGTTATTAAAATATTGATTAAACAAATGGCCCATAGCTTACGACTTCTCATATTGTTTTAAATAGTTTTCTTCTAAATATGCGTGAAAACAAACTAGTAAAAGTATTCCTAATTTAAATTAATAAACTGTTTTGCTTCTTACTAAGCGTTTAATATGTGTAGCAATTTGTAATGGAAGTTGACCTTGTAACGGTAAACTCTAACAAACTCCTTATTATAAGCATATCTTCACTTTAAGCGCTTTGAAAATGTTTGCAAACGCAACAAGAAAACGAATAGTGGATTTCTGGAAACTTTCCTATTATTTAAATGTGACTGACTATTATCCGTATATTCAAAGGAGAACAGGCTTAATTGTTTTAAAAGCCAAGAACAATTCCCGAAAAACTTTTTTCTCAAAATGTTTGGCATCCATCTTCATTTTTTATCCATTATTCATTTTGTTTCAACTTATTCGATGTCTAGCAACAGACCAAATTCCACATTCTTTGAAAACCAAATTTGCTCTTAAAATGCTCTACATGACGGTTGCATACTCACTTGGATGTGTAATTCAACTAAATCGTTTAAAAATGTGGAACGATATTCCAGAGTTTCAGAATAAATTTCTAAAATATTTTCAAGCAGTTACTTTGAGGCCTCTAAAGTTGCAATTAATTATTGTCATTCCACTTTTGATTGGATTTGTAATAAACATTCTGAACCTGATTCTGATAGTTAAACGGCCAGATTACCATCAGTTCCTGACATCTGTATTCCCTAGACTAACTGACACTTCAATTTGGGCTCGGGCTCCTTTCACAGTGATTCAAGTATGGATTACCATGTACAACTATGTAAGTACCATTCTAAAATGTAAATATTGTAACTCATTAAAATAATTCAAGAGAGTGGTATGTTTTGTTTTAGATATCCATTTTCGAATACGTGACTCCAGTTGAATGTATATTTCCAAGGTTATGCCTCACGGTTATAGCAAACCATGCCACCCAAACAAAAACAGAAAATATGAATAGAATCATTCTATCTGGAATTAAGAATTATTCGAACTTGCAGATTTTGCACATTATAAATAACCAAAATTATAGATATTTTTCAAATACTGTGATAACTCTAGGATCTATATTAGAGGGCTCGCTGGCAATTTATGGGATGCTCAGATATCAATCGCTTTCAGCTAAAAAGTTGGGTATAACAGCTCAAGGCTTTGCATTTGTTTTGTATGCAACATTAAGTTCTCAAGGTAACTTGCACCAACAATCTGCAAAACTTTTAGAATTTTGGAAAACTCAAATGATTTTGTATAGCAATCTAGTATTTAGGCCACGCTATAATTTTCGGAAACTAAAGTCAATGAGACCTTTAAAGCCTTACGTAGGACCCTTTTACTTTGTGACAAAAGAAACACTGATTCGTGCCATTGATATTGTGTTTAACATAACAGTTACACTTTTGCTGATGTAGTTGGTTAGCTTCAGATTGGGATCTTTCTAAAAGAAAACTACAACTATTTCAAGATATGTAAACTTAGATTTTAAGTAATTGTTAAATAGGTTCATTAGTTTAAAAGAAATATCTCAGTGTTTAAAAAAATATTTCACGCATCTTATGCTAAAGCTGACACTAATTATACTCAGGTTTATGCTAATATATTGCATTGTACAGTAAACATTTTGATTTGCTTATCAGTGTTGATATGGTCTGTTTTAGCCTCCAATTTCAGATATTAGATTTGTTAAGCAAGAAAAGGATATTCAGTCGTTGAAAACCGTACATAGCAAAAAACGTATTTGTTATATGCATAAATATCTGCCTTTATAATATAAACATGGTTTACACCATGATTTGAACATATGGTTGTCTGTGGAAATTATTTTCAAAATGCCAATAATATATCATAAGGCAGACTGAACAATTTAAATTTCGTTTTGAACATGGTTAAATCAAACGATCTTTATATATTATTTATGAGAACTTAAAAGAAGAGTTATCAAGCGTCACGATGACAACTTCCAATATCTATATCAATGCATCTTGTGCGCTTGTGTTCATTCGAAAAAAATCATTGCACTTGTTTTCCAAGTAACATTGGAAACGTAAGCTCATTTTAAAGCTGTTTGTGCTAAACTCTTAACTTCTAGATGTTAAAGAAATGAACAGGATAGAAGTGATTTGAAAGGTTTCTGGCGATCCGCTAAATGTTGTCAATATTTTAGTGTAAGATATATAGACAAAATATTAAACGAAGTTTAAAAACTATTGAAGAACACAAATGTGGATGGACCAGGATTACTAAATTTTAGATCAAATGATCAATATTTAATGAATTTCTACTTCAAATTCAAATAGCTGTCTGAGCTTGAACAAAAAGTTTTTATTCGATTTTACCATATATTCCGGAAAAATATCGCCTTTGACATGCAAACAATTTTGAAAATTTCCTTTTAGTTTACTTTTGGATCAGGCCAACGGGAATTATTGTTCAAATGTGAATATTAAAAACGATGAAAGATCGAGGTATTAAAGCAAACGGAATTCCAAATAAATATTTTGTCTAGTTGAAATGATTTGCGACTACGTAAGATAGGAAATGTTAACAATGTTGATTTGAAATAATTTAGTGTGAATATATGTATGGATCTGGATTAATTTCTCCATAAATTATTGTGTTAGAGTTGTTGTATATTTGTAGGTATTTCTGTAAAATAAACTGAGAATTTAACAAACAAAGAAGTTGATTCACAAAATTATGACTACCCCATTTTCATTATGCAACAATATGGTCTCTAATACATTTCTTCAGTTCTTTCAAAAGCTAGATTCATCAACAACAAAGTATTTGTTGACATTTCGCATTAATATTTAGACCACAAGGAAAAAACACTACATTAACCCAAACTGACATGCAAATAAACCCGCTGTAATAGCGATCATGACGACGGAGCTGAAACGATGTAATACATGATAATGATTAATATTGGTGTTGCCAATGAAAAATACTTTCGAATCATATGTCACATGACATCTGTTTGACCATGCGACCTTTGACCTAGATCTGTGACACTTCAAAGTCACCGTGTCTCCAAGTGTCACATGATTCGTGATCTACTCGATCAGACTTTTCGATTACGCCATTCAAATGTACACTATGTATATTTTGAAAACTTTCGACTTTGACCTTACACTTTGGAGTTCAACCTAGGGGGCTGGAAATCAAGAGTTTTTGCCCATGACCATGGTAACCTACATGAAAAATTTAGGAGAAATTTGTCAGCGCGTTCTACAGGCATAGGGCTTACGGACATACAGACATACAAACACGATAAAGTCAATACTCTGCTGAGCTTAGGGCTAACTATTAAGTGGAACTTAATTAATTTTATTTAGAAGAACACGATATAAACTACATCTTCCTTTAGAATTTCACACTAATCAATATTGAACCGCACACGTTAGAAAGCAACCCCAAAACGGTAATGCAAGTTATTCTCTGAATTTTATAAAATTCGCCACTCATGACAGCCTCTTCTTTAAACGATAGTATAATTCTTCTACCCAATTTCCCTTGAAATGCAGCTTGCTTCAAATTTTTCCCAAACTTCACACTGGACTCACTTACCATTGCAGTAAATGTCACAAACAATATTGTACAGATTGTAATCGAAATAGCTATTACGACTCCAAATGCACCCACCAAGAAATTACTTCTTGGTGCCAATCGAACACTTATAAACACGGCACCTGAAACCATTAGTCCACAACATGTCTTTATTGATGGGATGTACGACACACCAAAAATATTATAGAAGATTGTTGTAAGAATCCGAAGTTTGGAATAGATCAGCATATTCTCCTGTAAAAATTTTAATTCTAAAATATTTCTTTTTAATTGAGTTTTCAGCATTGTTGCAATCGTCGTTTTAAATGTATGCATAAAAGCAAGATTCAAGTGAAGTGTGAACAGATAACCTCCACAAGCTTGGAACATGATCAGCATGTCCAACGACACACTTAGAATACTTGCTAGTATATCATTTTGTTCGTCCTCTTCGCTAGCCCATAAGACAATATGATAAAGATAAGAGCCAGTTTGCCAATAATCCCGTCGAAAGTGGTATAATAGTAATGGCCATAGAGTCAGCATTGAACCGAGGAAGTTGAGACTCAGAAAGTAAAGGATTCGTGCACGCACCATTTGAGATTTCCCAAACGCACCTTCCTTAAAATGATCTGAAAACAAAACTTGCATTTAATTAGTATTTTAAAATTATTAAAAAACGCGTCTAAAGAACGAATTTACCTTTTTCCATATTCTTTCGTAAATTTACCATCCCATTAGCAAGTTGACGTACTTCCTGTGTATATTTCAAGTACGGCAACTGCTGACTGACAAACGCAAAAGCACACACTGTCCAAATGCCGTGAAATGCAAGCTTGTCAAATTGTTTGTATGCTAGATATTGTGGAATACGCAAAGCCAAAATGTAGAGTACTGTTGGAAAGTTTATGAAAAATATGCAGCAAGACAACAGCCATAAGGGGTCTAGGCCCGTTGCTAACATTACGTTTTGCTAACATGTAAAATTTGCTAACAATCCCATTTGCCAACACG
The DNA here is from genome assembly GCA_034695465.1 of Entomobrya nicoleti. Classification (NCBI taxonomy): domain Eukaryota; kingdom Metazoa; phylum Arthropoda; class Collembola; order Entomobryomorpha; family Entomobryidae; genus Entomobrya; species Entomobrya nicoleti. The sequence goes on along the minus strand of JAQFZG010001203.1, from coordinate 4 downwards.
ACCT
>JAQFZG010001202.1:0-22992 GCA_034695465.1 Entomobrya nicoleti | reverse complement strand
ACTACAAGCGTCGTATACATCTATTTATTCGCTTCAATTCGGTAGTTGATTTCCAGAGTTTTACACTCTTCTAGTTTATTTATGAGTTCGCATGTGGTCGGTTTAATATCCCGTGATCATTACTGATTCCGTGATATACTATAAAATTGTAATGACCTTTTTCTAATATCGTTCGTGTTTTATACTACTGCTTTCATATTGTTTCAAAATTGACTTGTTATTTGGTATATTATATTGTATCAAATCAATAATTAGTGGAAATTCTGTGTTTGCGAAAATTTCTTGACTAATGAGTATTTGTCGGCAATGACATGCTTCACATTTTAATGAAATGTTACTCATATCATTTGTCTGTGTTATAAACGACAATAAAACGTCCATTTGGAATATACTCGAACCATATTTCTTTTTGGGAAGATTAGAGGAAATAAAACAATAAAATTGAGTGGATTGATGGAATTTTTTTAAATTGAATTATATCTGTCAGGCTTAACTCGTTGAAAATAAACGTCTTAAAGTCTTTAAAGATGCGATTCGGGACTATTTTTACCTCAGGTTTTTCTACTCGTCGCCAAATACATAAATGCAGCACAAACTGTAGCACTTGGGTAAGAGCATATCTGATCGATCATCACTGTTGCAGTACGCACTGCAAGTATTTAAACTGTTTAATTATTTTTGAAATTTTTAAATGTGTGCACTTCTGACTTGATCACCATTTATTTCCCCATTTTCTGCTTCGATGACAAATGATATCGAAACTAAATCGATTAACACATTCTTTGTACACTTAAAAAAATCACGAAAGCGAGAAATTGTGGTAACAAGTGTTTTGGAAAGGGATATGACGTGTGACGAGTTTAGGTACTACGAGACGAGGTATTATAAAAAGAAGATATATTCATTTTTCCTCTTAAAAATTACAACATGTGCCCTAAAACAAGGATTTTAAAAGCCTATAAATTTTCAAAAACTGATATTTCACGTGCTTCTTACTTCACTCTTACAGAACACTTATACAGCACATCACGACTCACGACATGCATAAACTCATTACGTTCAAAAGTTTTACATATTTCCTAATTTTTGTATTGCCCATCCATCTTCAATCTTCACAACCTAAAGATGATAGACAATCGCAATATTATTTTATAGATTTTCTGCTCATTTTACTACAAATCCAAAAATTTAATTTACTTCTGTGCAAAATATGCATACCTGTTGTATGTCATATCAAAATGCAGAAAAACTGCATGTTTAATAGTCATCTATACATACATAATATTACATGTGAACGTTTCTTGACGATGTGGTGATGATGATTATCTGACATGTTACTGTAACTCATTTACAACTGCATCTTACACACAACGCCACGCTAACCAACTAAACTACGATGATGATGATAAATTGCAAGTGCGATATGTACAAAATGCAGTGCACGTCCCTTATCTCTCTTTTTTGATGTTGGCAATATTATTCCGTTGGCTAAACCATAAAACGGTGCACCCACCAATTGAAAATGCAAAACTGCGACAAAAAATGGAATTGTATCCCTAATTCTCCCAACAATCAAACCACAGAGACATGTTTACCCATATTGACTCCATTTAAAAAATAGGATATTATCATATATGTAACCTGTTCTGTTCCTTTCTTACATACTTCACTGCAGCAGCTGCAGGAATACCATATTATTACGATTACATAATACTTAATCAACACCATTACCAGCATGATCGCAGCTGAAACAATTGTAGATAAAAAATATATAAATTTTTTGCAGCTTATGCAATCAGTGCTTCTGCACTGCAATGCTTAATGGATAACGCTCGTCTAGTCCAAAGTCAATTTTCAGTACAGTTTCAAGTAACATTAACAGTTAGTTTGGATAACATGAGAGGACTACTGACAATTCAGGGGTAAAACTTCCTTTAAAATTGCTTGAAGCAAAAAAGAAGAGGAGGCTTCTGCTGCTGTTACTGTTACTTGCCTACTTACAAGTGCATATCATATCAGTAATAAACTTTTATTCAGCATCTTCATAATTTAAAGAATAGCATGCACTTTTTTAAGGGAACATGTGCGTTTATGGCTATTTAGATGTCAGAACTAGAATGCTTTGAATCTTTTGGCGTTGGCTGTCAGTGACTTTGTCTTCGTTGAAGGATACTGAGCATAGGTTCTCGTGTACGATTAATGTATACAGAGTTAGTGGTCATCGTAGTACTAGTATTTTTTTTGGTGAACTGAACTTTTTTGTCATTGAATTGATAAGCTATGAATAAAGTGAACTTGCAAAAAAACTTTGCTTGTATCAAATTGACTGTTGTTAGAGTTGGATCAGTTTTGCAGCATGGAGGATAGAAGGGAGATCATCTCTTTTTAGCTTTACATGTAAATGAGTAGCTTGTGCGTACGTTCATTCAATTTTAATTTTCAATTCAATCCAAAAGCATCTAGTCTAGTTTCTTGGCAAGACAAACAAACAGATTACTTGCGGCTAGTAACAAAATTGTTAGAAACAATTTGTTGAAGAAATATGTAATGTTGATTAGCAAGTGAAGTGAGATAGTGAGCGGTAAGACATGCAAAAGCTCACTCAACCGGAGAATTTAGGACAAACTAATTTGAAATCAAGTCAGTATAAAAATTGTAATGATAAATATTTAATGGTTATTAATTTTTATTTTGAAGAGAATAAAATATATTTTGTAACTTTCCGTACTAGGTTGTGCGACTTGGGATTCAAGGCAGTTGGTTATAAATCTTATTTTGTAAACAATAATATTAACACTTCCGGTAAAACGGGTTGACATGAAAAGCTGGTTACATTTTTAGTGGGATAAAAGGGAATCGGGTACGAAAAATAATTTCATCGCCGGGAATACCTTCTACGTACAGAAGTGAACAAGTGAAATAATTGAATTTCAAAGGAAAAACAAACTGGATACTTCTCCATTCCCATGAACCTATTTTGTAATCAGAGCACAAAACAAGTTTGTTCGGAGGAAGCTTCCGCTTTATCCTTCTATCCTACCTTTGTAGCGAGTTAACATTATCATGTGAATACGCCAGAAAAGCTATGATGCACTTGAGTGAAAAAAGTGAAATGCTCTATTTTGTTTGTGGTGATTTAAACTTTAAATTTCAAAGTGGATCATAAAGTTTGCATGCACATATAAATATACTACGCAAACTTTATGTACGGGTAGTTGGCTCAAATATAAAATGATTTTCAAATGTTTTTCATATTTACAATGTTCGAATCATCTTAAATTTTAATAATTTTAGTTTCTAAGAATTTGAAAAAAAACTGTTTATGAGACTCATTTGCCCTGAAGACGAATACAAATAATTGTTTATTATGCAATGAGCAGTGATTAGATATTTTATTTTGGGCAGTTTTTTATATTTGAGTTTGATTGCTAATTTTCCAATTTTATGTAAATAATAATTTCGAGCATTGCCAAAATTTTGATTGATATTTTTTAGCAAACCAGTTTTCAAACTGAATGGTAAACCAGTTTTCATGGACCTGGACTGGACTGTATTTTAAAGTAAAGGGCAAACTGACATAACATCACATCGCATCGGTACTCAAATTATTTTACTCCAAAAATCAAAATAAAGCCAGCAACTCAAACTCAACTAACATTTTTGTCACTATGCTGTAAAGTCAGCCATTTTATATAGTTTTCACACGCAAGTCGCGTGAGAAAATCTGTCCTGTTGGTCACTATCCACAGAGAATGATGTGTCCATTAAAACCAAGACATTCCTCAACTCTACCCAGAACATTAATACACAACGGACAATACTACTATAACAAATATAATTAAAGAGAGGCGCACAACGCTATACTAACAGGTACATTGAAAAAGTTCTTTTTATCTTTGACCGACCCTCGACATTTTAATTAGAGCTTAAAGGAAAGGAAGTTCACACAAAAATTGCAAAATCTCTGTTTATATATATTTATGCACTCATGCATCTTACATGCATGATTGCCATAAAGATTTTTATGTGTAACTTGAAACGTCCCACTTGATATATTGATAATAATTGTATAAAGCATGAGTTTATGTGACCGCCTGTAAAACTATTCCTTTCCAGAGTTGATATCGTGGGAAAATCACGAGTATCTTGAAGAAAATATATAGCTGGTTAGCTATTATAATTTTTTGAAAAGTAATCACCTTTACACTTAAGCCATCAAGATGGTTTATGCAACAAACGCCACCGTAATCCAAATGGATAAGGTGAAGAAGCATGAGCAGGTAAAAAACGCTGGTCTTCTCCACGGAAAAGTTTCTAAAAATAAAGTTTTTCTTAAAAAAGATATAATTTGTGCAAGTAAAAATGTGCGACATTAAAATTTTAAAGATGGTGGAGGATATGCGGGACATATTCCTCACAGGCCGCAGTCGAGATATAAATTTCCGGTTAAAGCAGCTAAAGAATTTGCAACGCCTTTACGAGGAAAATTGGGAAAGGATAAGGGAAGCGCTCCACAAGGATCTCAATAAGCCTTACGCGGAAGCGAAGGTCTTTGAGCATGCATTCCTTATAGGAGATGTGAAGTTAGCTATAAGTAATCTGAAGAAGTGGACAAGTGCAACAAAGTTACCAACTTGCTTGGTGAACGTGAGCGATGACGCTTGGTATAGATATGAGCCATTTGGAACGGTAACACATCTTTTCAAAGAGCAAAGATTTAAATACTTATTTTTTTACAAGTTATTTTTCTTTTTTCTTCAATGTAATCTTCTGTCAAAAAATATATATTTATGGATGGATGTATGACATTTATTTTGTGTGAAAAATATTGACAAAGGTCTTGATTATCGGGCCTTGGAACTATCCATTCATGCTTGCCTTCATGCCACTGTGCGCAGCCATTGCGGCAGGAAATTGTGCGGTGATCAAGCCTTCAGAGTTGAGTCCTCACTCGGCAGCATTGATTGCTGATTTGGTGCCAAAATATTTGGATAATAGTTGTTTTAGAGTTATTACAGGTATACTATATTGAGAATTATTGTTAATGTCTTCATCTCTATCGGTATCACATTTATATTCAATGTTAAGTTTGCGATCTCTATGGTTCATTAATACCAAATGTTCTGCAACTATTTTAGGAGGCCCAGAAACTGCCCAAGATTTACTTTCAGAAAAATGGGACTTTATATTTTACACCGGCTCCACAACAATTGGAAAGATTGTTTACGAAGCAGCTGCCAAGAAGTTGACACCCGTTTGTCTTGAATTGGGTGGAAAAAGGTCAACTTCCTTAAAAGCTTAATAGTTTAAAAATATGAATAGCATTGCTTTCAAAAGTTGATTTATATTTTTTTAAACAAACTTTTATTCATAATTAAATTTAACGTATATTCCAAACAGCCCAGTATACATTGACCAGACTGCTGATATAAAGAAAGCCGCACAACGTATCATGTGGGCCAAATGTGCCAACCTGGGTCAAACCTGCATTGCCCCGGATTACCTTATATGCTCAAAGGAAGTAGAGGAAACATTTCTTCAAGAGTGCCGTCAAGTATTAAAAGATTACTACGGACCAAATCCACAACAAAGCAAGGATTTGGCAAGAATTGTGAATAAAAGGCATTTTTACAGAATTCGCAAGTATCTGTCGGAAACAAAGGGTTTTGTGATCGTGGGAGGAGATCATGACGAAAATGATCTGTGGATTGAGCCCACAGTTGTTGTGGGAGTCGATCCCGAGGAGTCTATAATGAAAGAAGAGATTTTTGGACCGGTCCTTCCCATTCTTCGGATACCAAATGCAGATGAAGCTATTACGTTTATTAACAATAGACCCAAACCACTAGCCATTTATGTCTTTACGACGGACAACACAGTGAAGAAAAAGTTTATCAAGTATACAAACAGTGGTGGTGTTGCTGTAAATGATTGCATGTACCAGTCTGCACGTAAGTCTGTCAAAAAATATCACTTCCGGTTTAAAACACTTAAGATCTCATATTACCCCATTTCTTCCGGGTTTCATGCTAATTGAATGTGATTACTTTTTAAAGTTCATGATTTACCCTTTGGTGGAGTGGGAGACTCTGGAATTGGACAGTATCATGGACATTTCGGTTTCCAGACTTTTAGCCGCCCAAGGGCTGTGATTGAAAGGTCGTACTCGTTGATTGAGAATTGGACTGCGTATAAGTTAAGACACCCACCTTATCTGGATTTTAATGTCAAATTGAACACATGGGCGGTGGAGAGATTTGACTGGTTTTTCGTGGATCCTCGGCCATACATTCCTTATTTGCTTATGTTCATTTTAGGACTACTCGTTATGTTTGGTATTCAAAGGTCTGCCTTGTTTTAATGGCACATTTTTAAATCGATTTTTGTTTTGTTTTGTTGTGTTAATCGGTTGATTGTGTAAACATGTAAAATAATTTTAGGTTAGGCATTTTGAATTAAAAGTGCATTGCTATTTGCTATTATCTAACGGACGCCGTGAGTAGGTGCTATAGTGTCAAGTCAAGTGTCATTTTGTATTAGTTTGACGCTTTGATCTTTTCTGTTGTCTTGTTTAAAATTGTAGTTTACTGCAGATCGGTGATGATTCACTTCATAGTTGAGTTGATAAGAAGTAACGTAATAAATGATGTACGACAGTATTCATCAGCATACAACTTGTACTTATATATATTTCAAAAAAGCATAACAAATTCATAGAAATTTCTGGCATAAATACCTTCAACTTAAAAGTCTTTATCATAATGATAAATATGATGATTGATATTGTTTTTTACTTACTTATTCTCCCAGCAGTGAAGTAGCAGTTGTGTAGATTGGAATTAATTATAATCGCAGATTTTACTTCTTGTGTATTAAAATTGAATTGTCATGAATAATGATGACGAGTCCAATCGCCAATCATACTTGTAAATCAATACAAATACAAACGTATATTATATAACACGTCGAATGATTGGCAGTGACAATTATTGGAACAGGCATTTCAAGGTAGATAGTAAAGCAGCAAGTCCATAAAATTGGTAATTTGGTAATTCTATCAGCAAGTCAATGAAGTTGTTTTTCACAGATCTCCATGATTGTCTGATTGCCATTAATGATTGATGTTTAAAATCCTTCTATCATCATCCAAATCTATTTTGAACACAAACGTATTTTTGACACTTGAACTGAACATGTCACCAAGCTGTCACAGTATAAAGCATCCGATTTTTATCGTAAAAATAAATAAAAATACCTGGAAAATTCGGTTCCCAGGCCCAATGAACATATAAATAGAATGACAATCCGCTGTTAAACCGTTACTTGCTACTCGGATTTAACCCATTCCATACAAAAAAAAAATCATAAAAATGTTCCAGAAAATTGCCTTCGTGGCCCTCATCTTGGCATGTCAATATGCCACCGGTGACGCTCAATGTAAGTCATTTACCCATAAAATTTGTAAAAAGGCTTTACAAAATCAATCTCAATTAAATATGTACTCAAAAAATTATTTTAATTAATATTCCAGTGGTCAACTATGACCAATTCTCCAATGCCCTGACATGGCTCGGCTACCCCGCTCCCTCCTGGGACCAATACAACGTCTTTGTCAACTCCGCTGGACCCAAGGGCTCCATCTGGGACAAGCAAGAAGCTGCCATGGCCCTCACCCACTACATCCACGAATCTGATGGTCTTCGTGCCAAGCGTGAATACCGTTGTGAAAACAATGGATGCCCAGGCGATTACGAAACTCCCGGATGTGACGTCGCTGGACAACGTTACTACGGACGTGGTTACATTCAACTTACCTGGTGCTACAACTACCGCGCTGCTTCTCTTGATCTCTTTGGAGATGACCGTTTGGTAAGGGATGCTGATTCAGTTGCACGTAGCGAAGAAATCGCTTGGGATGCCGCTTTCTGGTTCTGGAAGATAAACGTACACTCACGCGATGGAGTTGCCCAGGGTAGATTTGGCGTTACCACTGATGCCATCAATGGAGTTCTTGAATGTCATGGAGGTCAATATCAAGACACTGCTTACCAACGCTTTGAAATGTACAAGGTCGTCAGGAATGCTTTTGGTTTGGATCCCAATACTGCTGATGAACGTGGATGTTACAATTAAAAATTACTTTGACATGTGATCAAAAAAGCTTTAAAATAAGTTGTATCAAATATCTTTTCAGATTTTTATTTTTTACGATTTGCGACAAAGAAAAATTATATAATCATTTCGATAAAATTAAAATTGACAGTAATTGATTGACTGACTGTTGAAAAACTAAAATTACACCAGACTAGCTCCGATAAAATTTAATCTTAATCACATTTTAAAATACAGTTGAGAGGCATATATCGCCATATTGTGTTGGCATATTTTTATTCCATGTTACTTGTTATCTATCCCTTATTGGCTGTCATTGTGGTTGCTACTTACGTCACTCAAATTAAGTTTTATCTCACCATTTTGCATGGCAATTATACCTAAAAAAAACATGTCAAGTTGAAATATTAGTGATTAGATAAGCTTTTAAGTATATTTAGCTCAAATAATATACATCTGTTTTTTTTAATTACCATCTACTAAATTTTCGATTTCATCCTCTGTCTCACAATGTATGAATTTAGCTCCAGATCCAGCCATTACACCAATGAGAATCTTCAATATAGATGGTTTCATCTTCCAAAAAATTATCTTCAGACCATTTTGATTTAGTCGTAGTACCAAATCACGCATTCCCTATAAAATTCCAAATATTTTTATTTGAAATTTCTATTTAGTAAACCATATCACGATACGATAGTTGGCTTGGGTTGTCCACTTTCTTACCTGACCGGCCGTATAATCTGCAAATTGAATATGTCTGCAATCCAACACAATCGGTGTATCGGAATCAGCAAATCTTAACCCAGCCTTTGTAATTTCGTAGGTTATGTAATCCACCGAAGGGAACGTCAAGGAACGGTCCAATCGAATCAAAACAAATTTGTTATTGAAAGACGTGTCCCCAAGCATGATTTTTACTTTTGGACGGGCAGAGTAGTAAAGTAGATACAGAGTGCTGCTTAGCAAACCTACTCCAATGCCGTACTCCAGGCCCACAAAGAGGGTGACGAAAAACGTTAAACAGAGTGGGATTAAATCCATCCCTAGAAATCGAACAATCTCAAAATTGTAACATTTACAATTAATTATTTCTCATAAAGAAAATTAGAATATTGAACCGTTACTCTTGGATTTCCACATGGGCATGATGATCCCCGGATCCACAGTAAAAATTACGCAACAACTTATTACGGACGCCAATGAGGCTTTAGGAATAAAGTAGAAATAAGGCGTTAAAAATTGAAGGGCTAACAAGACCATAACCCCAGTGTAAATGCCACCCATGGGCGTTTGACATCCGGATTGTGCATTAACGGTAGTTCTTGAAAAAGATCCTCCAATTGGATAATTGCTGAAAAAACATCCAATCAAGTTGGATAGCCCAATACAAAGTGTTTCTTGTGTGGCGTCCACTCGACTAGTTCCTGCAAAAGCTTTGGCAATAGTAATGTGCCCCATAACGGCTAAAAGTGGAAGCACAACAAGAGCTGACGCTTCCTCGTGAAGAATATCGGTAAATGTATGAGTTGAGTTGGTGTTTGGATCCCAGATTATAAATGGAGGAGGTTGGAACGGAGGAATTCCTGGAGGAATTTTTCCAACAATGCCAAATGGAGGGTCTTCAAGATAGTATGCATAACTTGCCGCGAGTATAATGATAAGAGCATTACGAGATGTTGACAGCATCCAAAGACACTTGTCAAATACTTGATTTTTATTTCCCAGGGAGCTTGCGAAGACCTGAATGAATTTCAGGACGAGTAGAGCGCTGCAGCAGATAAGACTCAGATAAGCGTCTGGAAGATTAACATCTTTGGCATGTTTCACCAGACCTTTCATCGTCGGTAAAAATCCTTCGCCTTCAAAGTGCAGGCCAAGGAGTGCTTTCACTTGTGTACCTGAAAAAAAAATGCATTGGTCAAAATTATACCTTCTTAAAAGAAACAAAAATGTGTTTTTAATTTGACCGGAGATCCAATTCTCACCAATTATAGTAAATGCGACAGCGGAAGTGAAGCCAGATACTACTGGCGAAGAGATAAAATTTGCAACAAATCCCAGTTTAAAAATAGACATAAGAGTACAAACTATGCCTGTGATAAAGGCTAAAAATACGGCATACTGTGGAGGCTTTCCTATCGTGTATTTATAGGTCAAGATGGAGTTTATGGCGGTGGGACCTATTGTAACGGCCTTGGTCCCCCCAAATATGATGTACACTATAATGTAAAGTCAATATGTATTTTACAAAACAATGATAAGCGTCTTAAGCAAGATCAATTGAAATATTTTTAATTCTCAAAGACAGTGATAGACCATTTATACCTAGGGGTCCAACAAAGCTAGAGTATAATCCATAAATTGGAGGAAGTCCAGCTACTGTCGCATAAGCCAAACTCTACAAAGTGCGTAAAAGGTTTAATTACCAATATTTTGAGAAAGAAGACTCGACATAATACACACTGAAACAATACTTTTGATAATTCAATACCTGCGGTAAAAGTGTCAGGCCAATTGTTAATCCTGTCAAAGCACAGAATCCGTCATAAGTATTTTCAAATAACATTTTCATGTTCAAATTTGTCTCACGATAAACACATTACCTGCAATAAAGTCAGCAACGAACTTTTGGAGTGTGTATTGGGGAAGCCAGACGATGATGGGGAAGATGCGCTCGAAATTGCTGCGCCTGAAAGACAATAAAAAAACAGAATCATAGGTTAGAATATTGATACTCAGAGATTGCATTATAACAATGGATTATTGGATATGGAACTGGAAAGTAATATAATAATAGATAATAAGATTCCCTTCGAATAGCATACCTACCTGAACTTATTAGCAAGCCAGTCACAGTCCCTTCTTTCATCCGACCCATTACTATTGCTGTCATCGTCCGATTCTGAAGACTCCTCTAATGACTTTTTCCTTATCTTGTGCTTTGGTGGCGGATTAAACGTAAATTCGGCACTGCCAGGATGCGTCGAAATTTCCTCAGCAATTACACCCGGCGCAAATGCAGCCAAACTTGATGAGCTTCCAGAGTGAATTAACTTGGTCTTCATTTTTAAAATATGTTTTAAAGTTGATTAAGTCAAACTGTTAAAATAACCATCTCCTTATTTTTCTTTTGTTAATTAACGTGGGATAAAGTTTCGTTTTTCTAAAATATTGGAGACACTTGATAAAATAAATTGATAGTATTACAAATCAGCTCATAGGAAAGTTACAAAAAGAACGTATGTAAAATATGTATGTATTTTATGAGAGATTTTAAATAATATGCTAACATTGAAGAGTTCAGGAGGGACGATTTTTTATGGAGATGAGATGATAAGCTAAAGAAAATGAAATGAAGCAAAGATGTTTTGACTGGGATCACTCTGCCAAAAGTTCCAGTTTACTTGAACGTTTTGAATATTAGTCATGCTTGGTCTTCTTTATTGTAAGAAATGATATCTGAATTAGGTGGTTTCAATTATCAGTATTATCATAAATATCATGTTTTATTGCTGCAAATTTTTATAACCGCTATCTGTTTGTATTCAATAAAAATCATCTGCATTTTACAATTTTACTAAGTGCTTAAATTTTACTACATTAAAATAACAGTTGGTGGCTCGTGATTAATTTCTGCTTAGATGTGTTTACTCATTCTGTCTTTGCTCATTATGCTATTAGTCAAGTTTAAAGTTATACGGAGACCACAAAACGCCCCATTTCTTTCAAATCTAGACATTAAAATAAAATTTAACGCTTGAAATGCTACTGTAAACACTATATAAAATCATTTGACTTGCAAAAATATTGAACTGCGATTATAATTAGTAGTATTTTTATTGGTGGATGGGCACTTATCTTTAAACCTAGCAATCGTTAATGATTCAATTTTACACATATCGTCACATTATCCGCAGTTAACTCAATCATGATAGTTGAAATTAGATTAGATTTTCCTTGCCGTACTTATCAATTCTAAAATTGATTACTTTTCGTTGAGATTTAAAAATTTATTTATTCAACTAACTGATTTAGCAAGTAGCAATGATGACTAATTACATACATAAAACATACTAAAATACTAAATAATACTGTTTTTCATGAATAAGGTTATAGTAAACAATCTCATCAACTAATGAAAATACATATTTGACAGATAAACATGATTTTCCTCATGTGTCAAATTACACTTGTTAGTCGTAAAGTAAAAAACAAAAATAAAATAAATCTACATTAAATACTTGACATTGACTAGGTACAGTAGTCCCCAAATCCGCTCGTAGTTTAATATTTATCAAGATCAATTGTTTATCTAGCACCACAATGCAATTTGTCAGCATTTAACATTATTGGTATTCAATCGTCAATGTTCGTTCCTCGCTCATCATGTTCTCCATTCTGTTCAGTAGCAAACTTGGCAGCTGCAAATTTTATAAATGCAAATTATGAAAAAGTTATTGTGAAAACAATTGAGAATGTGCATAACAATTAGAAATGAAAACGAAGCTTAAATTTACTCTGCATTATATTTAAAAGCAGGAAAACTGCAAGAAGACTCATTTTACTCACAGTCGACATGACCCTCCATCTCATATTCTGCCATGCAATGAACAAAAGGCGTATGAGAAGAATCCATGCTCCTTTGCATCACTTGCATCACAGAGGGCTTCACCTTCCAAAATATCGTTTTGTGCTTGATTTTCGTCAAGTCTTGTACCATATCGCATAGTGCCTTTTAAAATGGCAACAACCAAAACAAATAACTTTATTAGTCCAAATTTCACAGTTTAACTTCTATATTTCTATTTTAAATAGTTTACCTTTGCTGCTGTAAAATCCACAAATTGAATGTGATGACAATCAATAACGATCGGTGCTGTGAGCCCACCCCAAACATGAGTTGATTCTAAAACAATGTCAGTGATGTAGTCTACAGATGGATATGTGAGTGACCTGTCCATTTCCACTAAAATGAATTCGGTTCCTAACGTTGTCTACCAAAGTGAAAATTTAGTTTATCGAATGGATTTCCATTGAAAAGTATTTGTTACACTTATTTCATGATTATATTTGAATTACAAGTCCTTTCACAACTCTGACTCGTGGTCTAGCAGCATGATAAAGTAAAAATATGGCACTCATCACCAGTCCAGTTAGAATCCCATACTCGACGCCCACAAACAAAGTTGTTATAAATGTTAAACTCCAAGGTAGAAGGTCAGTTTCTATTGTTGAACATTTGAATATTGAACGTTTAGACAGTAGATATTTACTACTTGATTTGATACATAACTTGTGTTGTGAAGTGTATTTTATTTACTTTTCGATCTCCACAATGGTCCCAATATACTAAAATCGACCATATAAACCACTGAAGTAATTACCACACTGGCTAAACTTGACTTTGGGATGTAATAAAAATATGGAGTTAAAAACTGCAGGGCACAAATCACCATTATTCCAGTTATCAATCCACCTAAATTAATTATTGAATACATATTATTTTTAGGAGAGCCCGTCTCCGTCTGTATTTTTTTAAAGATTCATGCGATTGGTTAATGCGTAAGCGTGTGTTTAACAGAATGTCGTGTAGATATGTAATGATGAATGAATTTACATACCCATTGGAGTTTCGGCTCCAGAAAATGCATTGACGGTTGTTCTTGAAAACGAACCTGCAGTATAAATATGAGGTCACTGACACTGACATTTTAACGTGATATGCCAATCGATAGTATTTATTTAATGTGCTGAATATTTTTTACAATAGTACTTATCCCGGACTCGCAGTTTCCGAGATTAATGGACCCGATAGGGCATCACCTCAATGTATTTATTTACCAAAGACCCATAGTGGTGCACTATCGGGTCCATTATCTCGGAAATGGTGCGAGCCCGGCATAAGTACTATTGTAAAAAATGTTCAGCACATCAAATTAATACTATAGATTGGTATACCATGTTTTTCAAAAATACCAGTGTAAGTCATCATTTAAAGTTTCGAACCTGCGACAGGCATTGACGAAAAGAAGGATGATATCAAATTGGTTATGGCAATAGCAAGTGCCTCTTGCGAGGCATGTACACGGGAAGATCCAGCGAATGCCTTTGCAATGGTTATGTGACCTTAAAATAAAATATCATAAAAAATCTGAACAATTGAATTCGAAGGTATTCGGAATGTACTATTGTTTCGTTCAGGATTAACAGAAGTATAAAATGAAACATTGTCAGAGATTGAATAAGAAGCAATAGTATGAAAATTCAAAAGAACCATAAAACAAATGAAATCATTGAACTGTACCCATTAATCCTAATAAGGCCAGTATAAACATGGATGCTGCCTCTTCTCTTATTAACTCCTTGAAATTGTGGTGTGTATTTGTATCATTTCTGTGAATACTGAGTGGGGGCGACTTGAAACTGGGTAATCCTGGATCCAAATCTCCGACCAACGAAAATGGGTTGCTTTCCTGTTTAAGTAGCGCTGCAACAACGGTACAAGTCGTGATCACAATGGCATTACGGCTTGTAGACAACAGCCATAAAAATTGATCCACTTTTGGGAACATTTTAGTGAAACATTGAAAAATCCAGCGTAATTTCTAAAAGAATTCAAAATTGTGAATGTGTACATAAGGACCTGCCTAAAAATGATTGTTAAAATTGCTTGATTTAAAAAGTGACCTAGACCAACCATTAGAAATACAAGAGTAATGCAGCAGATTAAACTCAGAATGCTATCCCACTTGTGAATATTAGTGATGTTGTCACTTAGCCCAATTAAGGTTGGAAGAAATCCTTCCTCTTCAAAATGTATTCCTAAGAGTGCCTTGTAATTTAATTGCCAAATTTATTCCAGTTAATTATACAGTATCGACACACATAATATTAAAAACTTTGGAAAAAAAAGCCCATAAGGTTTTGGGTAGAATAAACGTTTGTTTGTATACACATGTACCTTAACCTGTGTCGCTACAATGGTCAGTGCTACAGCGCTGTAAAACAATTTACTTTATTAAGTTTTTTTTAGATGAGTTCCGTTCTGAGTTCAACACGTCACCGTCGCTTTTAAATACTGAAAGTAAAGTACAAAGTTTACCTTGTAAATGCACTTATCACTGGATAAGAGATAAAATGCGTAATAAATCCTGCAAATTAAAGAAGAAACCTTTTAAAATATGTGAAATATTTAAAAGAAATCATGGGATCAGTTTTTAAAGATCTTACCAAGACGAAATATTGCCATAAACAAACTTATCACGCCAGTTGTAAAGCAAAAAAACACGGCATATTCCGGTGGTTTTCCGTGTGAAAACTTGTAAATAAGAATGCACTGGATTGCATTAGGTCCCATTGTGATAACTTTCGTGGAGCCAAAGATAATGTAGACCTTGTAACAATTGTACCATTGAAAAAGTTAATATTTAACGAGATTCTTTAAAAATACTGATTTTATTGTAAGATAAAAATTAATAAAAACTCGGTAAGGTGGAATTCGACATTAATGTGGAATCAAATTGTACACGCAAAAGTAAAGATAATTTTGTTAAAATACTGGCTGTTAAAATACCAATGGTCCAACAAAGCCGGAATAAAGTCCATACTATTGAATAAGAAATCAAAATTGTTAGCATTGAAACTATTAAAGTTTCGTATTCAACTAATTAGACATTTAAAAAATTACAATTGGTGGTAATCCAGCAACTGTAGAATATGCCAGCGATTGGGGTAACACGGTTAAACCTGCCCAAATCGGGTTAAATGTTAATTAGGCTGAACTTTTTGACCCCCACCCTAACATCCTGGGGGCCATGGTCAACCCAGTACATAATATGTATTTTTCGTTTGAATTTTCATGTTTCTGCTCACCTACGGTAGTTCCTGCAATTGTGTCACTAACACATTTTCGCAGATTGTACTGCGGGAGCCATCCAATAATAGGAAATGTTTTTGCCAAGTTTTTCTCGTTGAATGTAGACACAAAAAAGAATCTCGTACGTTTGCGTAAATCCTTACAGCGCTTGTTACTCCTTGAAACCTTTTCCGGTTCGGGTTGATCTGGAATTGATGGGGATGCTCGTGGGGGCAAAGATGGTGAAGGCGTATTGGGCTGACTATTATCAGGTGTTGATGATGAAGAGAACGTGGCATTTTCAAAGTCAAAGGCTACTTGGCGTGCAGTAGGAGGGACAACTTGAGGACTTTGAAGACTTGGTTGCCGGGGATTGGGGTTGAAATGAATGGAATTGTCGCTGTATGAATGGAGAACTAGGGTTTTCTTAATTGTCATTTTGATTGTCTTTATTTTTTAGGGAGGGAGAATAAAAGAAAACGACGCTTCGATAGTTTATTCTGAACAAAGTCAGGGAAATGACTGACTGTGCTCGGCGAAAAAGAATAGAGATAATTCATTTTATCATAATAGCATTTCTTCAAAGATTTTGCCTAATTTTTTGTGCAATCCAATCTTCAGTAAGTGGCATCGATTTTCGTACGTTGAATATGAGAGTTACAAAATTATTTGACCGAATATGCCAACAAAAACATTAACTGACCAGGGTTACTCTACGAATACATTTCATCATGAAGTGTGATCATTCTTTTGCTCGTCATATAACAGACAGTGCTTACGCAATGTATGTAGCCAAAAATATGGACAGGCAATACGAACAGTTTCAAGCACAAATCAATCCAATATATTCAATAACTATATCATTACTAGTACAATGGTTAGAAATAGTTTTTGCAACATTGCTTCGTAGAACCCCATTTTTGTCATATTAAATTGCCAACAATAATTTTAATTGGCCAAAGAAGTTCATATTATAATAGAGATTGTCCAACCAGGTTATTTGTATGCGAGTTTATGAGAAAATAAATTTTATTTATCCAATGCAAGTCCAAAAGTCCTTAGATCTTTAGTTTCTAGTACAACTAATCATAGTTTACATGTGGAATATATTTGTACATATTTTACAAATAAATTACGAATTCGGAAATCGAGAAACACGTCTTAACAAGACTTTTACTATGCTGCTGAGCAGCAATATGCTGTGAAGTTACTGGAATGACGGTGTTCTTCAATGTATTTAAACTGGATTACGTGTTCTTGATTATGACTTCACTAGTAAAGAACTAATAATAAAATTCGTACTCATGACTCACTTGGTTGTGCAAATGTTCCGTTTACTATATCTATATTAGCATACATTTTCACCCCTTCCTCATTTGCTTATCCTCACTAATGGCTTTTCATGCATGTATCTTTCCAATTTTTAACTACGAGTGAGCTTATGTAAGCTATTTATGTTGAATGTGGGTATGAGTTCTTTAAACTTTAGTAAATGAAAGATGTCTTTGTTGTAAATAGGTGTCACCGTACGCATTAGTAATTTTCACTCAACTTTGGTACAAGGAAAAATTACCAGTATTATTAACCATACATCACATTCTCAAATGTGGTTTGTTGGGCACGAATGCATGTATACGTTTATACATACATACATACATATTACGGATGAAAATTTTAGAATGCAATGCACATAAACGGATATATATACATATACATAACAGCGACTACCTACTTGTTGTTTTGAAGACAAAAATGTTTCAGACAAAATACAAATAACAGTGCAGTAGTATGATATGATAGGATATAGGAACGAAGCTGATGATCTTTGTGTAATGCATCTTTTCTATGTTTCTTGTTATATTCCTACATGTGACATGCAATATGTCATTAGTCATTCATTGCATAAGTGCGTATGTTCGTTTCCCTTGTTCTCCAGATCTAGCGTGTGAGTTTTGTGTTCGTGTCACTGCAGAAGAAGTAGTAGTGGTTTTTCTTATATTTTGTTTTGTTATGGAGGACTCGGCTGATCTAAGAATCACAATCTATCAACACGTGCAATAAAACGTCTAGCGGTCTAGTCTAGTCTTATCATATTGGTCTCTTGGCCATTACACACAAGTTACCCATTCAATTTACGAGTGAATTTTGGTGAATAATTGATTTCCAGTAAAGATCCGTACATACATGTAAAATGGCAGAGTCTCCAGGTAGTAGCAGTAGAACAGTTACTTGTGCCCGCAGCACATTTTCATGTGTCACTGATCTCGGCCACAAACCTGTCACTCTACAAAATTGTCAGCAAGATGCGAAACAACCTGCTGGAGGAGAAGCTGGGAGAAAGCAATGTCTCTGGTTTAGTGAAGACTATGGCGAGCCGATTTTTGCAATGCATTCAAATTGCTACATAAACTCGGAATGTTTCATAATTGATACCGGGATCAGCGTCCTACGCATTCTACCATCTTATCAGCTTCGGCTGTCGAAGGTAAAAGGAGGCTTTAAAGATATTTAAGATGTTCACTTTGACGCATTAGTACGTAATCTAGGTCATAGATATTTATAGCAAGTTAATAGGTTCTTTGAACTTTAAAATTGATTGTTTGCTTTTAGGAATATATTCACGTTATAGCGAAGGATGCAAACCCCAAGTTCAGTTTCCAATTTAAAGACGGTTCTGATAGCTTTGCTGTTTGGATTCAGATTTGTTCTTTTCAAAAGGTTGAGCCGTTTGCAACAAATACTGTGCAGGTAAAAATACGCATGTTATGCTTATGATCAAAATAATTATAGGTATATGACATGCAAATTCACAATTTTGTCACAATTTTGCATTTTAGCTAACTAAACCATCATCCATTGTCCCACGGGAAAGCCACCTTCTTCGTTCTTCATCCGGTCCCACTCCAGCTTCGTCTTTTCTTACCATGAAATTCAAAGCTAATGCCACCACAGCCAATAAATCATCAAATTGGTTCACATTTGCAAAAATGCAGGTACTCAGCATGTCCTTCAAGAAAACCCGTCATTTACTCATCCTTCTTAAGAGTGACGATCCCGATGACGAAGCACCTCCAGGTCTATTTTGCATCCGCGCCGGTGTCACTTGTCTGAAAACTGGAAGTCAACTGTACTATGAACCATGTGAACCCACCGGGAGAAAATACATTCTCGACTTTGATGATGAAGCTCTTTGTGATCATGTTTGGAGAAATACAAAAATGGTAACTCCAAGAAATTATGACTTTGGAAATGATAATGATCCCTCTGAAGGAATGACCGAGAAGGAGAAAAAGCATTTCAATAGTTTGGAAATAAAACGAAACCAACGTCTCAAACTTGTATACCGCTGCGTTAGTCAACTTCACCAGGAAGTCAAGCAAATTATGAAATCATCCAAGAAAAGCTTACAAGAAATGATCGACCTCCCTGAAATCCAAATTAATAAGTTGTTCTTCTCTCAGAAAGTTTGGCTTGATCGTTGGAGTAGTATTTCGAACAATAGCGAGGTCAACTCTATGAAAGTGAATAAAGTGAAAAAGCAAATTCTTGCTTCATTCAGGCTTCAGTCAACCAATGTCAAGTTACACATGGACATGGTCAAAATGTTGATGAAAGAGAGGGTCCCCGCAGAGCTCATCGCAGAGTATCGAGAAGCATTGGTCAGAAAAATTGATTACACTAATAATAAGAAAGAGCCTGGTCACTGTCTTCGCATTCATTGCCTTTTCAACTAATTTGTTTAAAGTGATACATTTTTTATCTTTATTTTTTATTATTGAGCATAAATTGAAGTATAAATTAAATTGAATAAAGTAACAAAGTTTTAATGAATCTGTGAAAGATTATTTTATGCTAATTGACCTCATGAGATCTCCACTCATTCATATTTTATCATCACAGCACCATCAACAGGCATGTATTCATTGTGCACTACTGGTATACCTATTGTAAACTTTGTTGCAAATTTTTGGCGTTTTTTTTTCTTTCAGTCATTGCATTTATAAATTATATGTTGAAAAACAAAGAAGCACAATAAAATTACTACTTGGATAACAAGACTAAAAAGTTTAAAAGAAGTTTGAGATCGGATTCAAGTTTCTTTTAGGTTCACTATTGGTTTTTGTATGGGGGATAGGAAACGGTTTGTGAGCTTGGGGGCGTTATGAGACTCTTCACTTAGAATGCAATCTGTATTTTCGACGTTGTTATTTGAAGGATATTGTATTTCCTCCTTTGGAACTGCTGGTGCTGCTGCTGCTGGAATGTCATATTGCTCCACGAAAAAGTCAATCAAAGCATGATGCAGTTTTGATGGGATGAGTCTATTAAAATTAAATCATTTCATTAAAATGGATTCACATGCTACATTGCATTATGTACATGTAAATACGCGTTTTCATTTAACTTACGCTTGCAACAGCAAATACAACCGGAAACTTCTTGGCAAGTACAAAAACTCCTGTTCACACTTCACCGCCTCAACAACCTTTTCTGCCACCCAAGTAGCATCCATAAATGGCGTAATCGAAGGAAATTTAAATTTTAACTGGAGACCAGTATTTTGCAGCAATGGAGTTTTAATGAAAAACGGATAGGCAGTAGTAAACTTCACATTTGTGCACCCTTTGTTGACCAACTCATTCTTCAAAGATTCAATGAAACCATGTACTGAATGCTTTGACGCAAAATAAGGAGCAGATCCTCGCATACTCATGTGAGCCATTGTAGAAGCAATGGTGACGATATGACCATGATTATTTTTGATCATATGTGGTAGAAATTCCTGAATCGTCCAAAACTGAGATATGACATTCACATCAAACGTCTTCCTGATTGCATTTGGGCTCAAGTCTAGAAACTCATTGATTGGAGCTATTCCAGCGTTATTCACCAGTACTGTAACATTTCCAACTGTACTTCTCACTTTATTTGCAGCTTGAATTACTTCGTCACGGTCAGAAATGTCAACGGTATCCTCATATACATGTTGTGCTCCAAGTTGACGAAGCATTGCAGCAGCTTCCTTATTCATTTGAGAGGAAACGTCCCAAAGAACCAGTTTGGCTTCAGAGGTCGCCAACTGCTTGCAAATTTCTTGGCCAAGGCCACCAGCGGACCCAGTAATCTTTATAGAAAATAATAGTTATGAATGAAGAGTCACTTCTGAACACTTCAAAAATACATATTTGGTTTCTTTTGACAACTTACCAGGATGACTTCCCCTTTTAATGATTTTCCAGTACGTGGGGAAATCCATGTTACAAGCTCTTCAAAGTAAATCACAATAGCTGACAAGATCAATTGACAAATGTCCAGGAATACCCCAAATTTGATGCCAAGCTCTAGCCTTAAGATACTCTCAAGAAGATCCATAATTAATGTTTTCCAGCGTCAGTAGTTGTGTATGTTGTGTGAGTGGTAGCGTTCTCGCTTCTAAGCAGACGCGGTGACCTTCAACCTATTCTTATACCAAGCCGCTCAGCATTTATGTGGCTTATTAGTCAGTTCCCATCGATCCAGATGAGTCAAATAACGTACGCGTAGCATGTAAGCTATGTGCACAAACAATCCAAAATCTTCGGAAAGCGTTTGCACAAGTAAGCGTTGTTATATCAGACACGCATCTGCCTGCGCGGTAATTGTATTATTGGTTAACCCAAAATGTGTAGTCAACAAATTAGTGGTGTATACTTTGTATGTAGATTCTGTATTTTTACAAAAGATAATCATTCGATTTTTTCCCACCTTTCATATTTCACCCTAATCCCAGTTTCTACTCTATATTAACATATAAAAGCACTAAATGGATGAAATAAATGATCATCATTTGAAACTTTTTTCTAATGTGTGAATGTGTTTTTCTAACAATTTTTTAGTTTTTTCCCTAAATTGCAGCGTTTATTGGCATTACTTTAAAATATATTGCACAACAAATGTGGTCTTTGTTGTTAAGTCGAATTTAAATTTGTAAAATTCCATTCGCGATCGTTAAGTCCATTTTCAAATATGAAAGCAATTTAATACAGATTAGAATCTTCCGAAGCTCCTTAATTTTAGTTTTTGCTGAGATAAAATGCTTAAACGTTTTAAAACTATGTGACTATATTGCAAAACATAACATTGTTCATGTAATTCCTTCGTTGTTACAGTTTGGGATGTAGGTGGATGTAGGTGACTAATAAATAATTGCTGACAGTTGTAGTCGTAAGTCATACTCAAGTAAGTAGCAAACACACTTATTACATTTTATACTATGTGGCTATGTGTTATTTTACAAATCTACGTTTTGAGACGATAATTAGTAAAAAAAGGTAACGTGTAGCGGATAAAGGAATGTGTACTATGGCTAATAAAACGTAACAAATCGCAAAAAAGCAGCACGTATGAAGCATGTTGCCCGCTGCATCAGTACATCAATCCATTTTTTATTTCTGAATTTTGCAATTAGTGTTGAAAGAATTTATGTTGAACGAAACTTGCTGTGTATTATTTTATTTTATTCGCACTGCGTAGGAGAATCGTAAAATAGATAATTAAGATAGGTTTGATTGAACATAAGACATTGAAAAGTTATGTAATCTAATAAGCGCCATGTAAGGTCAAAAACTACGCACTCAACTAAAACAAAGTGTGCATTCTAGGTTTTAATAAGGTTTTAATTATACGGAAATCGATTTCAGATACATTTTATAAATTTCAAACCCGTGTGTAAAAGGGCTTGGTTGGAAATGGGCATGGCATTGATTCAATTAAAATGTTCCACGTGTGAAAAGCAAAACAACTTGCAAAAAGTCAGAGATCTTTGACTTCATCTTTTTTGACAGTCTTATCAACACACAAGTTAGTTGAATCACTGATAAACAAAAACAAACTGAAATGAACTTATATTAGGATTCTTTAAAAATTATGACTCAGACTCAGACTGGGGGTGTGGTGGTGGGTCTAGGCCCATACCCCTCCGGTCACTTACCCCCTCCCTATCCTTTACCCCCTTGTTCACTTACCCCTCTTGACACTTACCC
>JAQFZG010001201.1:0-23002 GCA_034695465.1 Entomobrya nicoleti | reverse complement strand
GACGTGGATGTAAGTAATGTAAGTCTCAATTCTTTTCTAAATGTTGTTAATAAGAATTTTTTTGGAAGTTAAATAGTTTGTAAGGTTATTATACTCGTAGTTAGTAAATTATATATGTCAATCTCTTCACCTTAAGACAACAGAATTGTTGTACATGTACACCAATGCTGAAAAGGCAAGAAGTAAAAGAATAAATTCAAATTCAAATCTGATGAAGTTTTGTAATTTTTACTAATTTCTAAACAGTGACTTTCTGTGTCGAATATCTTGTCTTGTAGTTTCATCATTTTCAAGGAAAGAATTCTGATTTTGGCGTATTTTTCCATCAGATTAGAAGTTAATCTTGCCACAACAAGGGCATTGTCCGAAGTAGAAGCTTTAATGACTTTTCCTTTGTTGATGTTGGAGTCAATCAAAACAAATTGTTGCTAAAATATAAAAAGATCCACGCATAAAATTACAATAATACAAATTATTTGGTTTAAAATAAACTTTAAATTGTACGTACATTTTTTATTTCGTCGTCGACTGAAAGTGTGTCCAAATCACTGCATTGACGTTGTAGCCCATTGACTACTCCAATAAAAAGTTTAATTTCTTGCTCTTTTTGATCAATAAGAAGTTGTAGAAATTTTATGTGATTTTGTAAACCAGTTTCTGATGAACTGTCCTTCTGTTGCGTCTCTGAGAAAAACACTTTCTGTTCTACATTTTCCACAATAGTTTCGGTTTGTTCGATTGGCTCATAGTGTTCACTTAATTCTTCTTTAATTGCAGACTCCTCCAAGTCAAATGTCTCTTCAACTTTTACAACTAAGGAGCTGTCAACTTCCAGCTTTATACTTGGGACGTTAGAATCAACCAAGGAGTCATTTGATCTAATCACTTTTAGGTCAGTTTCCAACGGTTCCAGTTTTATAGCTGGGTCTTCCCGTTTGATTTTGGGAAGATTAAAGTTGACCAGTATGTCACGTGGTCCGATCAGTTCTACTGGTTCAAGCATTTCTTTTTGTCGTTTTAATTCCTCCGTTTGCTTTAGTTCATCCTCGGCTCTCCGTTTTGCTGTTGTGTCTTGTAATCTGGTTTTTATTACTTTATGGTCATCTAAACCACTTGAAGCCATTTTAGATTCTTTAGAAAATTGATTTCGTTAAAAATCAAGTCTTCAGTAACAACCTAGTCTGTCCTGTCCTAGGATATTGGATAAAAATTTAACGAAACAGGTTTTGATAATGGAAATCGCACACAACAAAATCGTATTTGAGTTTGTTTACAAGTTGTAAAAATTGTTTTAAAATCAGACACAAAATATTCAAAATTCAATAATCAAACTGAAATGATGAATTTGAAAGCACAAAGTGCATACGGGAAATGTATAGTAGTTTTCGTTCCATCTGTGATACTTGTGAACTGTACACAGGCATAATTAGTAGAAAGCTTGTCAAAGCTATGGTACAAATCCATAAGCTTAAAATACACAAGTCTAGGTTAGATAAAAAATGACAAAACGTCCCTTTGCTTTACATTCATGTTAAACATTATCCCTTTCACGTGTATACAAATTAAAGAAGATTTTCAAGCTGATGAAGTGAATATATTAAAACGAGTACATAAATGGATGTAGGCAGAGAATTTAGACATCTCATGTTTACTTTTACAAAAGAAGCAGTATGCAGAGAATTGTAGATGAAAGAGTCCTTCGGTATGCATTGATGCCGTGTGCAGAAAAGTTGGCGAAATATTTTAGGCGACGCGAAAAATGACATAACGAAAGATAACATAAAAAATACAGGCGAAAATAATAGCGAATAGTAGGCGAATTCATTTTTTTATTCTTAACACTTTTGTCAAGTCGATCATCTAAAATTTTGTAAATTTTATCCACCCAAGCCTGCTCTAATCCGTCACATATCTTCTCCCCAAATAAATTTGAGTCCGTTTTAAGATGTCCACCTTTCAACATGATTATTAGTACGGTATGCCATATTGATTAAACTATCATTGCAGTTCCAAAATGAATTCGGAAGATTTTTCCCAGCTTCTGCCTATATATGTAGTTATCATAAAAGTACTCAATTATTAGTTGACTTGCATGCATCACATGCATTTTGAACGTATCTTTTTAAATCGGCATTGTTTCCTAGTGCAGATGCATCTTCTGGCTTGTTGGCAAACTGAGCGGACAACTAATCCAACGTTTTAATCTTTCAAGTTTTCTTCCTTAATAGTTTTAAGATCACTGACTTTACGTTCAGCTATCTTTTCTGGGCACGAAACATGCTCATGAGTTGGGTTAGTCACATTAAACAAGAAAGAACTACACGTTTCTCTTTCAAAATAATAATTATCTTGGCCGAGCACCCTTTAAATTGATGAGAATATTTGAAATATGCAGCACTGTTCTTCAATTATGTAGTAATCGATAGAAGGAATCAACGAGACAAAGTGCTTTTTTCTGTTAGTAACTACTGAATTTCGTAGGTCGCCTATTATGTCATTCGCCTAAAAAATCATTCGTCAAATATGTATGTCGCCTAGTTTATTTCGAGACTTTGGGTGTCGCCTAAAAAGTTTTCGCCAAGTTTTCATGTAACCCATTGATGCAGTATTGGGTTCATGCAACCTTTTTGTTTTTAAGTTCGTCATCAAGCATGCCTTATGCATAGGCATATGAGAAGCATAAACAAACATGTAAACTACTGCAGTAGTAAAATTCATCACGGCTTCTTATGCACCAGGATTACTACATGAAAATTTGTATGCATGTAAGTAAGGTACATTGCTTACATTTGTGTTCACAATGCTCATGCTTTGAGGTTTAAAAAATTCCTTGTTTTGAAGTGTTTTCCATGCTAGTGAACATTTTCTATTCATAGGGATTTCTAACTTTAAAAACATTATTTGTTTGAACTGCATGTATAATGTGTCGAGAATCAACTTGTAACGTATTTCTTACTAAATATATGGGCGAAGATCTTCGACTTTTTCTTCAAAACACCGCACACATATCCAAAACATTTATTGTGCTAATGCATAATTACTCGGTTTTACCCAAAGTATACTTCCTGAACGAGAAAGAGTGATCCAACTGGCATAAAACCTAAATTATTATATTCATTGATTGCTGGTATCGACATACACCTTTTACAAAGTTGCAAGCAATCAGCGAAAACACTGTTTTCCTCCACGAAGCACGGGAGGAATGCCATAAAATATGTGTAAAATATTCAACCAATCTTAAACAAAGTGCATTTTACATATTGTCACAAGGTCTAAACATTTGATTGTGGTCATATTAAACAAGAAACGAGAAACACTTACGTTCAGAATTGCAAATGAATTTTCACTCAAATAAGTAATCTGGTATGTCTTTAATGTATGCTGCGTTTTTTAAAGTGAATTTTCAGGTACCTAAGAATTTTATCAATGCATTTGTATGTTGTTTGAACAACCTACAAAACATTGTTTGCAGCAAGGTTAGTTGAATATGGACTTCTTGATCAAAATATATATGGAAAGGTTTACGTTAAATCATTTTCGACCCAAATTGGACAAGTGAACGTGTTTGTTTTGCGAAAAAAATCCAACTCTGTGTAAAACTTCATTTGCTTTTATTTCGTTGCTTGATGATTTGTACATAACTCATTTAAAAACTCTGAAAAAATTAAACAGGAATTTATTCTATTTAAAAAATTAAAAGCAATTACACCAAAATGGCATCAGTTAGTTTGCACGAACATGAAAAGACAAAAACTAGATTACAAAAACGCAGAGCAGAAGAGCTGTTAACACAAGTTGTGGAATTAAGACGACAAAAGCAAATATTTGCACCTGGAAAATCAAAAATCAATTGGACCATGTGATATATTTGTGCATTCAAGCAATCCAAAAATTTAACTGGAAGGTGTTTCAGGATGTGTGTCAGCCGTATAGCTGGAGATTTCGATGATAGATCCGACAGTGATTGACCTACAAGGCAGTTTTGTTAATTCCAACTTGCCAAACATTAAATTAAAAGTATATAATAGTTTCGTTGTGAAAGTGGAAGAAACACTGGACTTGGATGAACATGCATTTAGTGAAAATTTTGAGCAAGTCGAACAGAATGAAGGTGCTGTTTACCAGAGGGATCTTGAAGTAAATGTTATCCCATCTGAAATAAAACAAAACGATATCACACCAGAAACTGTATCAGAACTGGACGACGACGATTTTTTACAAAATCATTTAAAATTACTGAAACTTCGAGTTCAACAAAAAGATGAAGAAATTAACTTATTGGCTGAATTGACAGAAGGGCTACAAAATCGATCAAAGGTACTAGGCAACAACTTTTTGAACAAATTATCTGAAAAAGTAAGATTTATTTAATTTATTGATCTAACTTTGTGTCTTATATTTATTGTTTTTTGCACTTTGCAGTACCCAATTAATACAAATGATATTTCAACTAGTAGAACTGATGCACTATTACAGCCAAGTTCAGATATTGAAAAAGTTTTTAATCATCTGAATTTAACACTGACGAACAATGATACAATAATTTGAAAACTTTCAGCAAAATTGATAAAACTACAAAGTAAAATATTTGGTAACCCAAAATTCGCTCGTCACAATTACACTCACAAGATCAGTTGTATTCAATGTGGATGGTTGTGTAAGTCGAAAAAGACTCCTCAAAGGCACACAATGTATCAGCATACAGAAAACACACTTACATGTCCTCATTGTATGGACAAGTTTCACATCGAAGCTCAGCTTAGGAAGCATACTAAAACTCATTCGAATCCGGAGGATCGAATCGATCAGATGGAATGGAATAGACCCGATTTGATATAAAACATAAAAATTTAACATAAATTCTTCAGCTGATTAACGTCTATTTACTTTAACCAAAACCCACATTATAAAATTAATTTGGATACCTGATTAGGACAAAATCATTTTTATCTCTTGGGCGATGTTTGTTAATATGGTACAACGGAAGTGTTGTTGTGTTTAACAAAGACTCAAAAAATTACATCATAAACTCAAGCATTGTCATACAGATGATCTAAGTAGCTGTTGCGTACCCACCTTAAACCTAATTATTCGTTTTCATTATTCCCGGACATCAAACAATATGTATTACTTAAAAGAAATCCGGCACATTTGGAAAACTTTGAAATGTTAGACATTTCGCCAGCAATGTTTGCCTAAATAGTAGGTCATGTGTCGACATTTTTTAAAACTTTACCATAAACATGTCGGTATTTATGATTTTTTTTACTGTTGCTTCTGAGCATTTTATATTGATGTAAACAATGATTGTATATTCAATATTCAATTTTACTAGTTTTATTATATTTGGGGTCGCAATACTATTTTCCATAAATTCATAAATCACCAAGTAATCAATTAACTAGTTGATGGATACCAAACCTAAAATATATTGCCATAGGATATTGTGACTTGGCTGAATATTATCAATATCACGCAAAAAATACAATGTACTTGTTTTTCAAAAGGAATTCCATACATTTGGTTCACTTCTGATAGTATGTCATTTAGGCAACAAGGCCTTGAAGGCTTTTTATTGCCAGGAGTCCATATTCCTGGAAGTTTTTGTTAAAATATTTGTTGAAGCATAGTAATTTGATTAGGAGTTTATTCCGAATATTTGGATAGACAAATGCTTTACCTTGCAAATGTTTAATTTGTTCTGCCATCCAGCTGATTAATAAAACGTATTTTAAACAGTATAAAAAAAGTACGGCAATCCATACTTATCCACTTTGTTACAGGTCGCCTTGACCTTAAAGTATTAAAAGATGACTTTTTGCATTAGTAGCAGTTGTAAACTTTTTTAATATTACGACAATTTACTTTTCATTTAAAAGTCGTTTGTCCTGAACCTGATACAAATTGTCTACAAGCCTAATATGAAGTGTAAAAATATCTGTAATAACGTGTTTGAAATGCTAGTGAATCTACTTTTTAATCTATTTCTATTAAACTATATTTTTTTTTGAAATACAGTTTAATAGAGTAAGAAATGTATTGTTTCTCTGAACTACGACAAAAGTCAGACTGGATTAATTTGACATTACTACCTCCCCATTTTCCTTGGGTGATGGGCGGCACTGTAGAAAAACTGCTGCTCGAACGCCTGTTTGCCCCAGTAGGGGTCCCATGCCACTAGATCCCATGGCCTCTCTCTAAACTGTTGACCATTTAACTAGTGGAATCTGAAAACTGGAACTAATCAGTTCACACACTAGTTATTCTTGTTTTAAAAATCATTCAACTATGTTAATTTGACTAAAAGTAGGCAAGTCATATTTTGATCGATAATTATATGATCCTCATGAAATTAAGACGGGACTTACTTAAAATGCATTGGTTAACACGGTTGAGACTCCGGATTCATCGAATATGATATCTAAACAGTAAAGTTCTACAAGTACAAGTTTGAGAGTTTGAGAGTTTTAAAAATTTGAGAAAAGTTTCCATATTTTTCGTGATTCTACTTTATTTGAGATAATGGTGCATTTATGCAAACTATCCCACTAAATTAGATATTAAAAAACTGTGTCTGGCTAGGGGAACTTCTACGTAGTCACTAATCAAAATTAGGTTTGCCTACTCAACTCGAATCAAAAATAAATTTCTCTTTCTTTTCCATCGATTAATTGTTGGATGTAATATATAATGACAACAAAGTCCAAATTGAGTTTTTGGATAGTCAAGAACATGTAATAGTTATGTTAAAACGGCTACATTAAATAAGTATTATTGATTTGGCATGGTTTTATCATCATATGGATCTAAGCCTTACTTGGTGATGGAGGGCTACTTTGAGTTTGCGACTAGCGAACTCGATATGTGATTCCAAGAGCTATATTCATTATTTAGTATTCTCTAAATTATACTTTTTACGCAGAGTACATCAGACAAGTTGATTTGTCTGATGGCAGGACAAGTCAGTTCACGACAAATCCATTCAATTTGAACTTTATTGTCATTAATTATTTCAAGTTACAATAAATCAATGGGAAAGAAGCCGAAACATATTTTGACTTGAGTTCAGCACGCCAAAAAAAAATTTGATTAGTCACCACGCAAAGGTGAAAACTATCAAGTTATAGTTTTTCTACATTTCTATTTTAATGGGATAGTTAGTACCCAAAAACAAATCGAGCGACAGTAGAATGGCGAAAAAACGAGAAAGTATTTCCAGATTTCTTAAACTTTTAAACTTACTTAAACTTCTACCAATATAATATAATAAAACCGTGCAGAAGTCACATTCAAAGAAGCCGGATGTATTCTGGTAAGGAGCATAACTGAAGCATATAAAGTAAGCATCTTGTCAAAAGTACGAGGATACTATATATTATCTTATCTTTTAAAAGATTCCATACCCGTTTTAATCAAGTATACTTGGTGAGAACCAATTTTTGAAACATTTTTTTAATGACTTTGAATTAAACGAGCAAAATATTTTCAGATTCTAGCTGTTAAATGGGAAACTAGTCAAAGGAAGGTGGTGTAGTCCAGTAGCCAGGGACATCGACTTAGGCAAATGGACGTAAAACAGGCATTTCACTTTGGTGATGGTAAGTTTTTCGGCATTACTGCCCATCACCCAAGAGAAATGAAGCAATAGCACAGCCAAATGAATCCTCTCTGACTGTTACAGTAGTTTTGAGCTTTGGAGAAGTCCTAGGAACCTGCTATAGTAGATAATTAGGGTAAATTTAAAGAAGTCATAAGGCTATCAAGATATAATGGAGGACTAAGAGAATTAGCTTTAGCTTTTTGTTGAATCAGAAGGAATCATTTATTTTTAAATTGGGCTCTGCCGCTATTTTTTAGATACGACATCAGCTTTCAAGTATTTTCTATATTTTGAACTAATCCATCACGTATAATAATTGAATATATTAAGTAAACATTGTGCATATATGTGCAAATACTTCTGAGAAGTTACATGTCTAACCAAAAATAGGCATTACACCAAACACGTCTGAATTTTGTTTTCGCAAACAAAACAACCTTTTGCTCAACCAACAACTAACGTTCATATTATTTTATTAACAAATTCAAGTGACATGACATGTCTTGTTATAAATGGTGTTATGGTTGTTCATGTATGTAATCTGGTATTTCAATTACGTCATCGACCGAAATCACAAATAAATGGTTTTAACGTTTAACCGTTGTATTGATAAGGAAAAGTTTACAAGAAAATTATAAACGAAATATTTTGGACAGGTCGTTTCACTTGTTTTCTCTAGTTAGTGTTTAAACCACTCACAGTTAGTGATTTTCGACACAATTCTCATGCCAGCTGACTTACAAAATGATTTATGGTGGCAGTATATGTAGGTGTAGCTATTTGTAGTGAAACATATAATTTGGTTTGTAGCTTCAACTGTACAAGAAAAACGTAATTCGGCTCCATGAATAATTTATATTTTTTAATAATTGAGAGCATTTCGGTTCTATCGTAACAAGACTCATGACTATGACTACCATGCTTACTTTTCGCTAGTTAAAAAACTTGCAAAATATTGATATTGGCCAAAGTTATATTTAAAATCTAGTCATTTCGGTTTGAGAAGTCAAATAAACTCAAAGTGCAAGTAATGTTTGGCTGAAGCTGGCTGGTGATACGTTACATTGGTAATCTATATTCGTGTAGACTTTTTTTTAAAGAAAACCAAAGGTAGAGCTCCTTTATTTAAGTTCTAGGGATTTTAAGAAATAAACTGCTTGTTTAAGTATTCTTGCCAAAAAGCTTAATCACAAGTTATTGACCTGATATATTTTGTCAGGTATTTTGAAGAAATTTTGAGCCAATTGAAATGGATCCATCAAGAAATGAAGTTGGAGGAATTGTGAGCACCGGAATCAGGATCCCATTCACCATTAATAGAAAGCATAGTAAAATGAAATACAATTTGTCAAATTCTTTTCGATTTTAGCCGAAATACTTTAACATGGCATTGTACTCCAATTATTCTTCACATAAAATCATCCTTTGCACAACCACCTAGTCTCAAATGGTAGAAACTACACTATCTGAAGACATTTAAACCTAGGAATGGATTTTTTATGAAAACAATTTTGTGTGTAGTGTGGCATTTATATTAAACCGTATACCAAAATATAATTAAATGGCTATCAGGCTTATTGTTTTGATAAGACATTTGAAACAGAATTGTTGACACAAAAAGGGTCCAACACAGAATTAGTTTTATACGCAGTTATTTAATACCGCACAAACACAGTTATAAATAGTAAGTTCTAGGTGAGCAGCTTTTATGCTGGCTTATAAAATCATTTCATGGTAAAAATTGACTGGCGTGTATTCATATAATTTGACATATATTATCGAGTTTCTTCTAAAACTTAAATATTTATCTATAATATATAATTAGTGCGTTACTGCTTCAAAATTAAAATTGACAACCAGGTTAGCTACTATACGCTAAAAACGGATTTTCATGAATTGTATCATTCACCTAAGTGAAAGGATGCTGTGACATGCAGTTGAATTAATGGAATTTTGAGAACACATGACAAACATTTGGATGTACAACGCCAATCAAGTTGTCAAAAATTTAACGGGAAAGTTCAACGAGAAAACCAGAAATGTTTTCAATACAATGACATAGTTTTACACCGTTTATCAATGATTGGTAGCGGGTTGGGTAGTCTGTAATTATAATATGTATAAAATATTACTTGTGGTACGTTTTTGCTCCACTTCTTTCTCTTTTTGTTTAGTTTCTGGTGTATTTGCAAGGTAAGCAAAGAATACTAAATTTCTCAAATCATGTAAAGTAGAAGTTTAACGATGAAGGTCATGATTTTTGTCGACCACAAAACGGTGAAAATGTTCTTTGAAAGTTTGTCTTCATTAGCTTGTATCGAAAAAGAGTTTAAACAGTGAACACTTCAAAAAGAAGATTTCCAATTAGTTTGGTTTTGCAACTTATTATCAATGAATCAAAATGAAGCTGCTGGAAGGAGTAGTGGGATGTATTTTTCTGGAAAAAATTACTATACTATGTAAACATTGTTAACAAACAGTATGACAAAACTGTTACTGGTAATCTTTGTCTTTTTTGAAGAAGTAGAGTAGCCGGAGACATACTAAGCGATGTAGCTCCCAAAGCAAGGATGTGAATACAGGTGTGACTTCACAATCGTATTTCTCGCGAATATTCAGATTTGTTATGAAACCCATGTTTAATACTAATGACGTTTTCTAAATATGCTTTGACATAAATTTACTATACCGAAATATTTTCTGAGAACTGCAGTAGTTGTGAAACGTAGTTCTGATGTAACAAATTACATAAATAGTGTCCCAGAAAAAAATTGAGTAATAGTCAAAGAGAGTATTTTTTTCAAATATGATCTGAGTCAAGTTACAAAAAGTGTAGAAGTAGCTATATAACCACAGATTAGGTGGGAATCGAATATTAACGAATATTGAAGTAATATTACCGTCGATGAATGCATCATGGAATTTAATTAACGAATTTCAAAGTTTAAGTTCAATTAAACTTTACAAGTTTTAGAAAGTAAAGAAGCTCAAAAACTTGAGAGTCAATATTTTACTAACAACGCACTATTTAACTAAGTACCCAACATTTTAATTCATTTCTTTTGTACCTGCTACAATATTTGTAACAACGATATCTAATATTCTACATTGTACCGAATAATATAAATATATAAGCTAAGTTTATACACAATTACAAATATCATTT
The DNA here is from genome assembly GCA_034695465.1 of Entomobrya nicoleti. Lineage (NCBI taxonomy): Eukaryota > Metazoa > Arthropoda > Collembola > Entomobryomorpha > Entomobryidae > Entomobrya > Entomobrya nicoleti. The sequence goes on along the minus strand of JAQFZG010001201.1, from coordinate 12,236 downwards.
ATAGAAAAGATGTGTATGGTCAAAATTTTAGAATGAAATTTACGGTTAGAATTGTAAGTGTGCAGAATAAATTAAGTGATTAATTATCAAATTTCATTCGAGAAAATTTTGTGTTATTTAAAGTAAAACGTAATATTTTACTATTGGTAGAATGCTCATTGAACTTTGTAAAGTCAAATAGCTAAATGACTAAATAAAATGCAAAAGAAACTCTTGGTAAAATTTTCAAATGTATTTATTAGCCATAAAGATCAACAAACTGATTGTATAAGGCTCAAACAAATCAATATCTCAACCAAAAATTCACACCCGTTTTCTTAAATCCACATTGGAAAAAACGGGAAAGTTACTTAAAGCATGCTTGAGGATTTCGTTTGCGAATCTGGTCAACAACCACAGTTCACAAATTTACATTTACCACCGCTTTTAAATTTGATATAAATGGAAATTCAATTCCGGCAATTTCTCGATCCAAGTCGAACTGCATTTGCTCTTCATCAAGAACGATTTCATTTCCGAATGGCACAAAATTATAAACATTCTCAATATTTTTTCGACCAAAACTGTTGATTCTCCCACCTGTAGTGTAGTTATAGAAAATATACACATAACTAGTTGGATGAGTTTCTTCGTTTGATTTTGTATTTTATTCACTTATATATTTTTTGCTGACTAGGTTTTAGTTAAAGAACCATTTACATTTACAACCAACATGTTATATGCACCTCTGATTTCTTTCGTACTTTAAACACACTTGAAAAAAATTATCAAGTGTAGTAACCTTTTAATGTATTTCAATGTAGTTTTAGTGCACTTTTTCACACCAATAACATTGGGAATAAAATGTATTAAAGCAACATTAAACTGCACCAAGCAGATGGCCCCTCTATCGAGGTTGCTTCGAGCCAATGAGAATAAAATTTAGTGAAGCAGATGATGACGCACATGCTCCCTGCACACAAAACTGAACATAGGGCAGAGGCCGCGGGAAACTTGCAAGTTCATCCAGGCTTTGGCTAGAAGGCCTCAATACTAATGTATTAAAATATAACAAAAAGTGAACTATAAAATCCGGTTATATGAATTTTACCTTCAAAGGATATACCATAGACTTTGTAGTTGTATCTATCCTGCATGTATTATGGGGATAGAATGACATTTTGTGGGGCATTTTATAAATAGCGTAAAGCAATCGGGTTTTTCTTTCGAAAAATGCAATTTATATTATTTTCAAGTAACCCAGGTACTGATATAATAAAATAATTTTTACAGTTTTAAAAATAAGCTTTATATTAAAATTATGAAATCAAAAATTGGAAGAGAATTTATGCTATTGATTTTTTTACTTATGCTTCCAACATTGATTTAAATGCTAAAGTCATGTGTAATTTTTCATAATACTTCTCCTAATATCAAGGACACCTGTATTTAAAACTAAATTTATAGACGGATTACAACTAGAATTTTTTTATCAATTATTTATAATACGAATCTATGGTTATATTTTCAATCTCAGACACTTTGTCCCCGATTTAGCTAAAACTCTTTCCAGCAATCGAGATTTGCTATATTCCAAGCTCATTAGCTAAATGATTCAATCTTTGCTCTGGCTTGTTATAACAAACGCTTTATGTCTATTTACTAATCTTGTAAACACAAAGGTACTAGCTTTAAACTTAGTTTTGGAAGCAAAATATTTCACTACTTAAATAAGATGCCTAACATCTATACCTAAGAACCACCAAAAATAGTTTTCCTAAAAATCTGTTGAATCCGATTATAATGTTTAGTTTGTTAGTATGTATAATTCAGTAAATGCGTATGCACTAGTATAAGTTTTAATCAATTAAACTTTTAAATTTGCGGAAAACCTGATATTTTCTGATTACGACTAAAAACTTTCGAGGTTAAAATGTAAGCATTTAATTTCTTCAAACAATATTGCTTTCTAAAACTGACCGTTTATTCTAAAACTTGATAAAACACTTGATTAATTCCAATTTTTCAACTGATTTATTATTATGCCACTTCGTCGTTTACCTCATTCCTCTTGTGTGTATATTGAAAGGCCTTTTGAATAAAAACTGGTTTTTCTTGGCTTTTCCGACTAGTGCCTCTGGTATTCTAAGACGATATCCAACCAAATGACCTCACATAAAACTCGAGGTTATTCGAAGCTTAATCCAAGTATTCAAATGTATTCAAATAATACTAGTGTAGTGGACGAAAACAAAGAAGAAATAAGGAAAAACAATTAATCACAAGTAAAACTATACATACAAGGAAATATAAGGTTATACAAATAGCGTTGCAAAAAAAACGATCAGGTATGTGGCTTAGATAGTGGAGTTTCCATTTGGCAAATGGATAAGTTGAACAAAGTAAACAATTAAATTATGCATCGATTTGCTAGTATTCGTTTTATTATTTTGTCAAAGTGGTATCCTTTTATTATATGTACCTTGGGCACGCTAATATGGCTAGGCCGTATCCTTCAAGCTGTTTTTGAAATCTGAGCTCTAATATATCCATTTGTTTTTGGCTTAGCATTAGCAACCATAAAAGGAAGCACTATAAAATAAAAACAAAACAGGACATATTTTTCATTAGCGAGTTGTTTTTGTCGTCCTAAATAAGTTTTATTTTATCACGCAATGTGACAAGAGGTCATTTGCTAAAGTCCACAAGCAAATTCATTTCAGGTCAACCGACTAAGCCACAAATGCAAAATTCACAATAAAGCGCATTGACTTGGAGAAAAAGTTCCTTAAACGTATTAACACATATTCCTTAATAGCATACTTTTGTTTCTTCATCCTTTTACGGGCTACATACATTTACTGCTGTGCTGTAGAAACATTTACGGAAATTTTGGCGAAAATAATGGAGAATATGTATGTATGAAATGTGAGAAAAACATGGCGCATGGTAAATTATTCCAAATATCAACAAATTCTTGCCAACATTATATTTAAAATTTGAACTTTTTAACAAATATTTGTGGATTTATTTTGGATTTTCTTCGGAATGCAAAGACATAAACAAATATATTTGTTACCGTTTTTAAGTTAGTATTAAACTATAACCACCAATGAAATATTTTTTCAAACGGTTAAAACAATTCATCAGAAAGTCAATTTCAATAAAAATAAAACTATTAATAAATGTTATATATCAAATAGGAAGCTAAGGCATATTTTTTATCTTTGATTATTGCTAGTAGATCTTCTAAATACTTGCATTGTTGTCTTAAAAATATTTAGATTTCTAATGTTTCCATTAAAATAGAGGAATTAATGGATTGGGTCTTTTGACAACTAATTGCACGCTCATGAACTTCTAAAACATTAAGTAGCCAGCACAAATGTTATTGTGTTATTAATAACAGAGTCCAAAAATACAGTAAAAGTTCCTTTCTCCATGAAGAAAACAGAATTAAAATATATTCGAATATCCCTGAACGCTAAAATAGTCTTTTTATGTACCTTTGTATTACTTTTTACGTAACTTGTGTGCTTTATCTGCTGAGACTTTATGACAATTTCTCCCGCACCAATAATTAAAGTATTTGTTACCACAATTGTTATAAATAAAACACACCAGCTATTCAGTTCAGCCTCAAAAGTTTGGCTGGATCCCCGTTTTGAAAGTGATGCCAGAAGAACTGTTGTGAAGATATGGGAAAGTGAATAAATCACTGGGAGTATTGTGTTTGACAAACAACTAAACGCAAATTGGTTTATCAAAGCCAATACTCTATATTTTCTCAAAGTTTGTTCCCCAGGTCCCCAAGAAGCCAAGTTGATCTTAATAATTTGCAAACAAAAATTCATTTTCCCAAAGTATACCATTACCATTGCAAATATAAATGAGGCTGGAAATATACAAAATATTGATGCCGTAGTGTCAAATAAGAAACCAAAAATAATGGCTGTATACTTTAGCGCCGTGTGGTTTGTACATAGCATTTCAAGTCGTGCTGGCCAGTAACGAACATTAAATGGATCTCTTACGAAGAGAAGCGTGGGCAATATTGGTTGAAAATGAACAAAAATGTTGCATATGTTAAAAAACATGTGTCTACGTTTCCCGTTTTCATCCTGAGAACCATTTCTTGTTTGTTTTCCTTTCAAAACGAAAAAAAAATGCATTATTAAATTTTGGTACATTTTTGATCAAGTATAACTAATTTTTACCTTTAGTGTACTGTTCCATAAGAAATACTACATTACAGAATTCAATAAAATCGTGTATTTGGTAGTAAAGTAGAAATCCAAGGATGCACGCAAAAGATCGCGAGATGACATGCATGTAGAAGTTCATAAATTCAGGTGTCTCCACACTCTGCAAAGTAATGTTCGGAGAAATGAATATCCATAGGTAGGCGTTGTCCATAGAAACTAAAAACAAAACTAGTGGTAAGGTGTACAATTTAAACCCTGGACTGGATACCACAAATTTTTGTTGGATTTTGGCGTAGAATGGGGGAAAGGCACCTATAAAATTTGGAAATTTGCTGAATCTAATCATGATATCTTTGTCTTTATCCCTGTTTTGTAGCATTGTTGAAATATTTCAATTTTAAATTGTTGAACAGCTTAAAAAAGACTTTAAATACTTAGACAAATTTATAAAACAATATTCTAGATGTTTTACTTGAAAATTTGTTTCAAGTATAAGGTTTAACTTGTTATCTTTAAAAAAGAACTTTAACTGTGCTGTAAAAATTGGTCAAGCTGTTTTTTAAGAACTGCGTCGTAAAAAAATCTAAAATATTATATATGGCGGTTGTGCCATAAAAATGTTGTTTATTCTATATTAAAACTTTGTATGAATAATTTGTTACCTTTTATTTTTTACAACCGCAAAAACATGTTATGCTCGAAAAATGTAGTGGGCAAATAGATATTAAAGGCTAGTCTTTGATGTCTAATTCGGTTATTCTACGCCAAAGTTTGATAAATCAAAGGGCTTCGAAGTGCTTAGTACTCAAAAATTATTTGGATTTTTCAAATCTAAGTTGTACAAGACCTCAAATTTATTAATGTTAAGATTTTAATTGGAGTTTGGAAAATCGTGTCATTATATCGATGAGTGTTTAGGTTTATCTTAAATTAAGCCATTTTACAGAAAAATGTTAGACTTTTTTTGAAAAACTCATTTTATATAAACTTTGAGTTATCTAGGTATTCATAAATTAAAATAAATTTTAGCGTATTAAAAATAAGCTAAAATAATTGGAGTTTAGTAAAATTTGTCATAATTCCTAAGAATGTTTTGGATTATACTCTTTTAAATTTTTATAGAAAAAATAGACATTTTTGTTTAGAAAAATTCAATTTATACGAACTTCAAGTAATCCAGTTACTGGTAAAATAAAATAAAATATAGAATATTTAAAATAAGATTTACATGGAAATTATAAAATGAAGAATTGGAAGAGAATTTATGCCTTTAATTTTTAGGTATACTTCCAAAATTAATCTAAAATGTCAAGGTCTTTTTTAAATTTTCCTAATACAGGTTTGTTGGACTTCTCCTTTGAGTCGAATATTTTCGCTAACAAAATCGATTTTTGATTGGCTCTTTGGCAATTGGATTTTTGTATTTTAAAACAAAATTATGGACGTAGAAAAATTGGAACAATTATATCGATTATTTAGAAATATGTTCTGTTTCTCTTCAAGTTCTACTAGACGACTTAAGAAAGAACAAGAACTAATTTAAGTATGTAGATTGCAAGATTATAATGAAAGTGTGTTAGGAATATTTTTCGTAAGCCCAACAACATGTCATTGCTAACTTTGTAAAATTTGGAAATCTAACTGCTATTGTATTTTGGATGACAACTGTTTGAGAATACATATTTATCACATATGTAATTACGTTTTTAATAAAGTTAATGGTTACATGAGTTACAATTTTTAATTTGGAAAATTTCTGTTAACTTTCTGTTGGAGTTGTAACAAATGTGCTTTTTGCTTAGTAGTTTGATTCTGTTCATTTCAAGACATTTTTTATGCATCGATTTTTTATTGATATTTTGAAATTCTTTATTTCAGCTGTTCAAAGAATACGTTTTTGATCTAAAAAATGGTCACGAGAAATTTTCGAACAAAAAATTCAAATAGTTTTATCGAAGCCATAAACCAACTTGAAATCATGTTTATCCATGTTTCACAAATAAGTCAAGCCCGAGTTCCAATAATAATATGACTTGAACTCGTATTCATAATACGAATAATACAAATAATATAAGAACACAAAGTGAATGTAAAAGCACAAAATTTATACTGGAAACATGATAGTAGTTTTCGTTCCATCTGTGGTACTTAAGAAATATACACAGCCATGGACAGCAGAAAGCTTGACAAAGCTATGGTGCAAATCTAGCAGCTTAAAATACACAAGGTTAGGTTGGTTTGGAAACTGACAAGCCGGACAAACGACCATTTACTTTACATTCATGTGAAACATTATTCCTTTCATGTGTATAAAAGTTAAAGATATTCAAGCTGATGAAGCGAATATATTAAAACGTGTACGTATATGTATGTAGGCAGAGAAATTAGAAATCTCAAGTTTACTTTCACAGCACAAGCAGTATGCAGTGGATTGTAAATGGAACAATCATTCGCTATGCATTGATGCAGTATTAGGTTCATACAACCTTTTTGTTTTTAAGTTTGCCATAAAGAATGATTTATGCATAGGCATATGACAAGCATATACAAACGTAAGCTACTGCAATAGTAAAATGGGTCACGGCTTCTTATGCACCAGGATTACTACATGAAAATTTGTATGCTTGTAAGTAAGGTACTTTGCTTACATTTGTGTTCAGAATGTTTACGCTTTTAATTAAAATAATTCCATGTTTTTAAGAGTTTTCCTTGCTAGTGAACATTTTCTATTCATTGAAATTTCTAACTTATAAACATTTATTTGTTTGAACTGCATGTACGCTATGTGGTGAATCAACTTGTAACGTTTTGCTTACCAAGTATATGGACGAAGCTCTTCGACTTTTTTCTTCAAAACACCGCACACAACATATCCAAAACATTTATTGTACTAATGCATCAATAATTGGTTTTACACAAAGTATACTTCCTGAACGAGAAAGAGTGATCCAACTGGCATAAAACCCAATTGATTATATTCATTGGTTACTGGTATCGACATACACCTTTTACAAGGTTGCAAGCAATCAGCATACACACTGTTTAACTCCACTAAGCACGGGAGGAATGCCATAAAATATGTGTAAAATATTTAACCAATCTTAAACAAAGTGAATTGTACATATTGTCACAAGGTTTAAACATTTACTTGTGGTCATATTAAACAATAAACACTTACGTTCAGAAGTGCAAATGAAATTTCACTCAAATAAGTAATCTGCTATGTCCTCAATATGTTTTATGTATGCTGCGTTATTTAAAGTCAATTTTCAGGTGCCTGAGTATTTTTCCAATGCATTTGTATGTTGTGTAAACAACCTACACAAGATTGTTTGCAGCAAGGTTTGTTGAATATATGCTTCTAGATCAAAATATATGTGAAGGTTTACGTTAAATCATTTTCAACCCAAACTGGACAAGTGAACGTGTTTGTTTTGCGAAAAAAATCGAACTCTGCGTAAAACTTCATTTGCTTTTATTTCGTTGCTTGATTATTTTAACATAACTCATTTAAAAACTTTAAAACAATATAAACGGGAATTTATTCGATTAAAAAAATTAAAAGCAATTACAACAAAATGGCATCAACTAGTTTGCACGAACATGAAAAAACAAAAACTAGATTGCAAAAACGCAGAGCAGAAGAACAGTTAACACAACATGTGAAATTAAAACGACAAAAGCAAATATTTGCAACTGGAAAAACAATTGGACTACGTGATAAGTTTGTGCATTCAAGCAATCCAAAAACTAAACTGGAAGGTGTTTCAGGGTGTGTGTCAGCTGTAAAGCAGGAGATTTCGATGATAGATCCAACACTGATTGACCTACAAGGCAGTTTTGTTAATTCCAACTTGCCAAACATTAAATTAATAGTTAATGATAGTATCGTTGTGAAAGTAGAAGAAACACTGGACTTGGATGAACATGCATTTAATGAAAATTTTGAGCAAGTCAAACAGAATGAAGGTGTTGTTAACCAGAGGGATCTTGAAATAAATGTGATTCCATCTGAAATAAAACAAAACGAAATTACACCAGAAACCGTATCAGAACTGGACGACGACGAATTTTTACAAAATCATGTAAAATTAATAACACTTCTTGTTCAACAAAAAGATCAAAAATTAACTTATTGGCTGAATTGACAGAAGGGCTACAAAATCGATCAAATGCATTAGGAAACAACTTTTTGAACAAAACATCAGAAAAAGTAACATTTATTGAATTCATTGATGTAACATTGTAGTTTATATGTACTGTTTTTTGCAGTTTGCAGTACTCAATTAATACAGATGATATTTCAACTAGTAGAACTGATGCACCATTACAGCCAAGTTTAGATATTGAAAAAGTTTTTAATCATCTGAATTTAACACTGACGAACAATGATACAATAATTCGAGAACTTTCAGCAAAATTGCTAAAACTACGAAGCAAAATATTTGGCAACCCAAAATTCGCTCGTCATAATCTCTCAAAAGATACTCGTTCAATACACTCAAAAGATCAGTTGTATTCAATGTGGATGGTTGTGTAAAACGCAAAAGGCTCTTCGAAGGCACAAAATTTATCAGCATACAGAAAATACACTTACATGTCCTCATTGTATGGACAAGTTTCACATCGAAGCTCAGCTTAATAAGCATATTAAAACTCATTCGAATCCGGAGGAATGGAATTGTCAGTGTAAATTCTGCCAAAAGAAATTTTTATTTCAACGAAAATTGAACCAACATATGAAATCCCACAAGCGAACTAAACGTGGTAGTTCAAAAACCAGTTCAAATGGAGACTCGTTGGAAATCAACACTCAACAAGAACAAACATTAACACAGCAATCAAACGTAGCAGTCGTTACTGAAAAGGAGCGTTGTACTCGTAACAATAAATCAAAGGACGTAGAGTGTGGCGAATGTTTGAAACGATTTAAATCAGAAATATATTTACGCACGCATAAAATGCGTTTTCACTCCATTCTTCAGTTTTCGTGTCGACATTGCGAGAAAGAGTTTCCCGATAATACTTTGTTAATTGAGCACATGGAAAACTGTCACGATTCTGAGATTTTGAATAGAGTTGATAATGAGTGGGAGTGAGAGTCGGAGTCCGAATGTGAATTGTACGAACATATGACAACTCATACAAAAGACAAACCTTCAAATAAAAGTATTGTTCCTGTACGTGAAGAAAGTACGCGACTAAACTTGAAGGTAAAACGCTGCTTATGGTTTTGCTTAAAATATACCTAAACAATAAAAAAGTAAAGTGTAATAATATGAGTATTGTTGAACACTTGTATCAAGTATAAAGTTAAAACGAGTAAATTCAAGAAACTTATTTACACTTCTATTCCTTTCATTAAATTTTAATTGTAAATATACTTGCACCCGTAACTAATTCGTATCAACTGGGTTTTGCATTAATAATTCATGCGAGCTTGCCTTTTATATACAACAACAAACTCTGCGAAACAAAGTAAGAAGCAATATCACAAGAATTTTCAGTTTCAGTGGCGCACGGTTACAAAGCGACAAGTTATGGAACCGTATACTAGCTAACTCTTAGGGTCCTTACCTTTAAAATACTGAACCTGAGTTGCAATTTTGCGCATTGGTAGCATTAGCAAAATCTAGCCAATGCAGGTTAACCAAGTCTCAATACATTTTACCCTCTTTAAAATGTAACACCAATTTCGACTTTGTTTATGGCGCACATTTTAGATGAGATAATAAAACATTATAGTATTTTGTACAATCCAAAAATTATAAGCCTCGTAAAATACTTTGATATTGAAGTACTTACTTTCTTAAGGATTGCTTTGAAACTTCTAACTAAACTTTCTTTGAGCCAATAAATGAAACGGTTTTTATAACCCTGGTAGACACTATTGAGCAAACAAAGTCTATATTAACTATGAATAAATTGTTTTAAAATATTTCAATTGTACTTTATCATTCACGCTTCAAAATATGCGCCATGCTTTTTAAGGCAAAATTTATTCGGTAGAAGATTAAAAACGTGTTTTGCATTTTAGCTTCCCGTAAACCCAAATAGATATAAAACATAAAAATATAACATCAATTCTTCTTCCGGTTAACGTCTATTTACTTAAACCAAAACACACATTTCAGAAATCCAATCTTCTACCGACTTGTACTCCAGCGTTCAAAGTCAGATCAATACAATGGACAAATTCAACCGATTCAACTGCAATTCAACACATTTTCTATTGTTTAGTTAAACAAACTTACAAAATCTGACAAATAGACAATACGAACCAATAAACAGAATCAAATTATCTATGAACCATAACAAGATAATTTAAACGGGATTTCGTAAACAAAGCACCTATTTTCAAAGCAGGTTTTCACCAAACATAGAAATGATAGATTATAAAATTAACAACTAAATAATTCAGGTCCCTTTGCACGTGTAGCGTTAGTAGACAAAAATAGTTGTTTCGTAATGACGTTGTTAACAAAAACATTAAAAAATCATAGCTTGATTTTATAAATTTTGAACTATAAGCTCGCCCATAACTCGTAACGCTCCATGTATACCTACTCTTTGTTTTACTACTTGAAGTGTATAGAATGCTGCGGTGAGTTTCATATAAAGTTAATTGTTACATACCCATATTTGTTCTAAACTTATTTACGCCTGAAGTAAATATTTTTTGGGTCAAGACAAAAGGTAAAGTCTTAAGTCGAAAGTAAAACATGTGAGCTAATGCCGGAAAAATTTACACATTAGCAAATCGGTTTGCGTATTTCAGGTAAAACTAATAATGTGGAAACCTCATCCAGACAATACCAAATTTGTTAAGGGGAACATTTTAACATTATACGTATATAAATGGGAGAACGATATCATTCATCTGATAATGGGAACATGCAAACTGTTTACCATCAAATATGCGAAACACTCGAGCTATATCGAACGAAATAAATCTCTATGGCATAACAATATACCATTAACCTAAAAAGACGGTCAGATTATTTATTTGAAAAACCTTTTGTCTAGTAATTTATATGCTTATGGAATGCTTAATTGAGTGTCGTACAAGAAATATTGTATTGCGATCAATATATGTTTTTGCACATAATTATGTGCGTCACAAAAAAGTTGTTTGCATAAGAAATGAGTTTCATAAGATTAATAAAGTAGGGCCTCCTCATTTTATAAATTAGAGTTATTTACGATTTAGAATTGTGAAGTGTAAAAAGTTTTTGTATGCTATATTAATAGAAGTTTAAATAAGTTTAAGAAATCTAAGAATGCTTTCTCGTTTTCTTTGTCTTTCTACTTTATTTGCGTTTAAGTGTCATTTATGCAAACTATTGCATGACAACATAAAAAACCTGTAACTTGCTAGGGGAACCTCTGCGTGGTGACTAATCAAAGTTTCGTTTGCGAACTGAACTCATTTCGAAACATATTTCGGTTTCTTATCCATCGATTTATTGTAGGTTGCAATAATTAATGACGATAAAGTTCAAATTGAATTTGTTTTTGGATAGCTAAAAACCTACGCATATGAAATTTAAAGGGATTCTTCAAATAAGTAGTATTCGTTTAGCATGACTTTATTATCCTTTTAATTTAAGCCTTACATGACAAGAAAATGATGATAGCAAAGTACAAATGTAAGACTTCAATTATTAAACCATTTTTATCAAAAGTGCCTGTAAAGACACTTAAATCTATCTACCTAATTTTCTTCTGAAAGTGTCTATATAAGCACTTTAAGTGTCTATATAGATACTTGGGCTTACACTTTACATGATTTCATATAACAGTTTATTGGCAGTTACTATGGTACCGCGCAACAGATTTGGCCAAACATCATATAACACTATTCTATATTGGTCATGTGTGTACGTATACCAAGTTTTATATCAATCGGTTGACTCTATTGGTAGATTTCGTGGATACAGATATACAGACAGATAGAATTTTTATACCTATTATTTGAGGTATGTGTCAATATACCCCATCATCCAGACGCGGCTTCCCCATCCGGCAATGCGTCAGACCGTTGGCCTCCAG
>JAQFZG010001200.1:0-23018 GCA_034695465.1 Entomobrya nicoleti | reverse complement strand
TGAGTCTGCTTCCAAACTAAACTTTTCCGTCCTTTCTCTAGTTCAGCTTCATTAACATTCCATTTGAAAAACCAATTTGGCCCGTTCTTCGTTCGTTGGTACTCTCAGCTTTTCTGTGGGAGATGATGCTTCCTCCATGTGAAAAGTTACTACTAGACTACCTACTCATATGATTTTCTACTCATACTTATATGCATATTGTTAGATAAGTAGTAATGTGTTTGAATTTACTGAGGATGAGAAACACTTTCCTGTGAAAATATGTATAATATTTACTTTGAGCACACATACTCTGTAGTGAGCTGACTGGGGCAAAAGTACGCACCTTTTTCTACACCGTCGTCACCACCAACAGAATGACGTAGCGTTTATTCGCTTTCCAAACCATCGCCTTTACTACTTCTCTCTCTCTCTCTTTCCCGTGCTACATATTGCTGTGAAATTCCACTTTTAAGAGGTGGGTCTAAGGTGGAATTAACGGTGCAAACAAAACTGTCAAAATCAAGAGTAGCAGCAATGCATGTAGGAACAGAGTGTTATTGCAGTTGGTTTGGAATTCTTCATTCAGGCTTACCTCTCTCTCTTAAATTTATTTTAGCCTCACAGTTTACACTACCATCCAGTCAAGTTGCTACACTGATTAAATAAATATGAAAGTCAAAACCCGGAATGTGTGTATGTGGATGTAGTACGTAGTCCCTTGGCTTGGTATTTTGGGTTCATGGCTTTTATATTTTCTTAGAGCCATGACTTATGACACAATGTGTATACATAGATGTATATACTACATTGTGTATGCATCCATCTGTAACATGTATAAAGTGAAAGTCAGAACCCCACCACAGCGGTCAGTGTATATGCATGCATTTTAAATGCGTGCGTGTGGAGTTTTATGGGCTGCTTTCTTCTCCTTTCTCATGTTCCTCAACACAAAATAGTTTGCAAGTGAGATACAGTCAGTCACTGTTTACAAACCTTGTACTGTGTTGTATTATATTGCATGTTGCCTAAAATCATTAAATATTGAAGGGAACAATTATCTCTCAAGTTTTTGTAGTAAAGAAACTTTTAAATGTTGTTCTTAAACTATACTCTTTGTTAGTCTTGTAGCTTGTAGCATACAGTTTTAATGGTTGCTTCAAATTATAGGTCCTTCTTCTAGTTTGTGTTTCTTGTGTACTCTCTCCTTAGTTTCTTAATGATGTTTGTAATGATACCAATTTTTTTGTCGAATTTGTTTTCTTTTGAAGTAAAGCAGCGTTTTATCTTTGTGAGTCCGTCGATTCTAAATGCTAGTCGAGTAGAATCTTTTACTAGAGCAGAGGACGCTTTAGTAATGTCTTTGAGAGAATTGTCAAGAGACAGAAATGCCCATGGTCTTATGTATATGGCTAAAGTTCCATCAAGATAGACAGAAAAAGAAAGGAAATGAACTAGAGGACGAAATCAGAATTGACAGTGAGAAAGGGAGACAGAGAGAGGTCATCATTAATAGTCAAGTCAGAGTTTGGACTTGTACGCATCCATATGTATTTGGGTTTAGTCAAAGGAGACGTTACACTTTGCATTGAAAGTGATGGGTACAGTGAAGTGGGTTTTGGAACACAATGTCCACATATAAACATTTGTTTTCTCAGTATGCATTAAATATATATGTATGTTATCTCTACTTCCAAGTCACATCTGGTCTGGCCTGGAAAAGTGAAAGTCAATGCTGACGGACGGACAGTGTGTACTCAGAAGAACATACACTTTCACAAACATATTCAGTTGTGGTGATGGTCAACTAGAGAAACGAGGGAATCCTTTTGATTTTGACAAACAAAGTAAAATGGAATTGGAACTATTTTGTGGCCAGAGTAATCACGTGGATGTGGATTATAATGCATGTGTATAATATAACCTTACTGGCAACAGAATAAGCTCAAAAAATCCAATATAACTTTTATGTCAAATATCAATTGCATTGTAGGCATGTATATATGTCGTATATGTATATGGGCTCACACATTATATCTGTATTTCCATTATGCATGTACATAGATGAACAAAATGGAGAGATTCAAACAAGGTGTGATATAACCGTGTTCTTTATGATAAACGATACCTTTGTTTTATATTATATGAGCCATAAGACGAAAGAAACATTTTTTTTACTATCCCCATCTGTTTTACTACTTTACCACGCCACATTCATACCTATTGAAATGGTGCCAGCCAGCAGTCAACTGAAATATCAAAAATACGAAGTATAACTTTCTCTCATTTTCACCTTTCAGCACCGCACCAACAAAATTGAATGGGAATGTGTTCGATCATATATAACTTTGTTCATACTCACACATATGTATACTCAGATGGGTTTTCATAACCTGTGACCTATACATCTATCTTATACATATATACATACAGCTTTATATTATAATGAAACGAGTAATTGAACGAGCTTCCTGCACTTCCACCACCATTCAGTATAATCAAGCCGACTCAACTGACTGACAACCATGTGTATATTAGTGAAAAGTACATGGCATCCCCATTATCATCATCATCACCATCAGTCGCGGTAACATTATAAAACCGAAATCATGCACTTTCTTGTTCTCCCAGTAGGCCAAAATAATGAAGAACTGAAAATGGGAAACTTGAGCTGTTCTGTTCTACTACGTATTTACGTAAGCATACATTGTACATAAAAGCCATAGTAAACTAAAGCTTTTGCCAAGACATCGTCCAGAGAGACCGGTGACTGGTCATGTGTGGTAAGTTCAGTAGTGGGCTTACCTTACTTCTTTCTTTCTGCCTCCTCCTCACTTTGTGTTCTGCCCGACTTCATTACTCATGCATACATGCAAACTCTCTCATTATTATGCCTATTGACTGACTATTCATGACTCTCTCACTCTGTAGCAATATTTTCTTTGTATCACTTTTCCATTGTTTCCAGCTTTTCTTCGTTCGACCTAAACCGCCACTGTCCCACCTCCACTCATTTTTCTTTCTTCATCATAATCTGCTCTTTGCTTCTTTCCAAGGTTAAGCTCAAAAGAAAGGAGGAAGAAAGTCGAATAATTTTTTTTCACAACAAAGGCTACCGAAAATAACATTTACAATAGTAAACTACAAAACATATTCTCTAACGCTTATAACTCCACTGGGTATTTACATTTTCATCATCATCATATGTTTTTTTTAGATTTTGTTCTACTCTGCCAGAAAAGCCAAAAATAAAAAGCGAAAACTCTTCTGCTGCTTCCTTCCACTATCCACAAAGCCCACCTGCTGCCTTTTCAACTCGTTTCTGAACTGAACCGCTTACGTGTAAGTTTTATGATGGCAAACGTATGTATTTGTGTGTCTAGATTCCAATACGGACACGGAAAATATGACCATCATAAATATTGCATTGCCTTTAAACACACACTTGCCAAATATAATTTGACGTGTTACATAGGCCCGACCACAAAAAATATTATTATTGTAGTCAGTTCTACCAATATATAATATCAGTGCAATGTTCTCTCTCGAATTGTCACTTAAACCATGTAAATTGCTATACCAAATATGTGGTGAGGGGTTTTGGGGGTATTGGTATGGTTTAGTAACGACAGGCGTGGTGTCTGTCTGTAAAACTTATTTGGTCTGGAACATTGTTCATCGACGATGCAACTTTCACTTTGACTTCAATCCCACGTCCTAAAGGAAAGTATGTTTTTCCCATCCATTTCTCACTGCTTCTATACCCCTCAAGCTAGCAAGCTGGCAAGTTATCCCATCATATTTATATCGCTATTTTCCTCCTCCTTCAGTTGCCTTGCTGGTTTGAACGTGTGTATGTGTGAAGTGATAGGATCGAAACCAAGGAGGAAATTGTAAAGCGGCTTTCTCCCAAAATAATCTCATAAACGTATTATTTGGTCGACGTATTTTCTATTGAAATCGACTTAGCCTAACAGGTTTATTACTCATACTTTCGGCACATGCACACAATTTTTTTATACTTATATGTATTTATATATGACCTATCCGCCTTACAACTACAATAAAAATGTGTTCTTTATTTATGTATAAGGCTAAAAATAGAAAGAAAAAAAAACAGTTGGATAGCACTTACTTGCTGTAAAGTTGACAGATAAAAGACGTTCATTTTGGAATATTTCCAGGCCGGCAGGACAGCGGTCGTGGATTTCGATACTGATTGAATCCGCCATGTTTACAGTCCTCTTCTTACGAATATTAGTTGTTCAACTCAGAGACGAGATGGAATGCAGAGTTGCTTGAAAAATAATTGAGAAATATTTCAAGGAAATCCTACACACAACACTCTGTAGGATACCTTGTAGTGGTTTGGTAAGTGAGGTCACGTCATCCAACTTCACTTTTAAACAGGGATCTTCAGAATTGCGCTTCTTTGTATCTCTTTTAGTGGCTGTTGGGCTGATAATGATGGATTCACTTATTTATACTATGTTGATCACTAAGTACGAAGAAAACGAAGGAAATGACACTTTTGTGGTTTTAATTATCTTTCTCTGGCTCTCCCTCTGCTTATTCTACCAAACACAAATCGAAGTATTACATTAACGCTACCACCACCTTCACATATTATTTAATTTCACATTTCATGGACTCACAAAAGCCCTCCATATAAACTTATAATCTTCTCCAAGCAAATTATTCATATTATTAGCGAAGATTAATAGCTTGTTAGGATTATAATTTAGACGGAAAATTTTCATGAGAAGAAAGACAAGGGTTCAGCTTAACATTTGCCCTCTTCAATTCAGTTCTGTATACACTCATGCACACCCTATTCAATATTCTATTCAATTCCACTTCGAAAAGAGCATTGAAGCGTTTTCATCATCTTTCTCTCATTTCTTTCGTCTTTTCTATATTCATGTGACAAGCTCATTTAATTAATGTGGTTTTCATTTTCGCAACATACTCCAATAATACACATCGATTTACAACTCAGAAAACACAAAGAAGGGAGAATTTATAATGGAGAGAGTCATATGAAGAAAGAGAAATAATGGAATATGTTGTCTACCTACTCAATCCCCATTTCTCCACCTCCACCATTCTGTATTCTACTCGCACACACACGCCTTTTAAGTTGTACGTACAGTTTTAACTTATAATGCCAGTTCAAAAAACAACAACAAGACACGAAAAGGAAACATTGTTCATGCACCACCCTTTCCTTGTACAAAAATAAAAATCCTTTTTTGGTGCTTTCTCTCACAGGTTTCAGTGAAAACAGAACAAAAACACACAACAGCCAACATGTGCGAGAGCGAGAGAAAGAGGAATACAATTTATATATATGGAATGTTCTTTGTGTAAGACCGTTTTGTAGCCTGAAGCAATAAAATAATATAAATGTCATTATTCCATTTTCATTCGGCTCTCCTGGAACGCGCGCGGCGTTATTCCAACTTAAACAAAGAAAAATAAAACGCGACTCGGAATGGAATGTAAAATAAGAAATAATGTGTATTGAATATTTTGTTTCCTCTTGCTTGCTTCGTCGTCGTTTCTACTTTCAATTCCATACCAAAGAACAAGTTAACTAGAGCAGCAGCGCTACCTTTACCTTAGGCACATTAGCAGTGGCTTGCCATATGCCATACATACAGGTACATAAAAAATGTCCACGTAAAAATAGGATTTCTCATATGCCTTTTTGTACAAGAAAGTGTTCGACAGAGTAATCTACAATATCAGTGTACTGAGTTGACACTGCACTGGTATCAGGGACGCTGTGGGAATATATGTGTACTTTTTTGTAACTCTTATTCCTTCTTGATCCATAAGTCTCTCTGCTGGAGTGTGTGTGTCTGTGTATTCTTTTCATTTAAGACAAATGGAAAAATTGCTTTGGTTTTTTGGGAAAATACAGAAAAAGAAAAAAATACCAGTTTTCTCTCTTGATTTCCTTTGTGGGATGAGAGAAAATCGAATATTTCACAATCACACCAAAATGGCTTGGCGTCTCACACAAAAACAAACGTAAACAAAACACAATAACATCAAGTGGTTTTCCTTGCATATGGCATATGGTATGGCGCACTACAAAGCATTCAATCTACTTTCCTTCTGCTTGTTCCATGTGTTTACTTATTCTCAGTTTCTTGATTCTTTTTGTTCCTTAAGGTCTTATGCTACTTATGTTTGTTTTTGCGATATATACCTAGATGCAAAGCGCAATGCAATCACAGAGAAAAATTGCTTCGCCACAGGAGTTACAAAAATAAATTCTATGTTCATTAAAAATAGTAGTTCTTCTTCGCGTTCGCCAACAAAACCATATTGGTTGGTGTGTGGGTGGTGTTGGTGGT
The DNA here is from genome assembly GCA_034695465.1 of Entomobrya nicoleti. Lineage (NCBI taxonomy): Eukaryota > Metazoa > Arthropoda > Collembola > Entomobryomorpha > Entomobryidae > Entomobrya > Entomobrya nicoleti. The sequence goes on along the minus strand of JAQFZG010001200.1, from coordinate 16,674 downwards.
AATGGACAAACAGCCACGTACACACACAGCAAGACATTCAATATGTTTTTCCGTTTTCTCACTATCAATTGACATTAGTGTTATTACAGAAAAAAAGTCTATTTTATAAAAAAAGAAGTAAGTATAAAGTTTGTGTGATCGAACCAAGTTATTTATCTCTCTGAAACCTATTTCTCTGAAAAATAAAGTTCACATGTGATTTTCTCCGCCTTTCATTGTCACAAAAAAGATATATAATATGGACGATGACGATGTGGGACACATTGTCTCTAGATAGTTTTTCTCTACACTTTAGTTTGTCTACAAAAAGATACAATTTTGTGAAATGACTTAGCTGGGGCGAGAAAAAAATCTGTTTTTTTTTTGGACTTTTTTTTGTAAGAGTATCTTTTTCTCATAAGAGGATCACACAGATCAGCGGAATTTATGTAGTTGTAAGCCGTTTTCTATTGATGATCGCAACTTTAAAATGAAGGGAGGAGAAAAGAAGGATAAGGCAAATCCATTTTAAAAGGAGAAAGCAACGAGATTTTTTTTTACAAAGGCCGGCTTGGTTCGTGGGGATACTACGTCTTCTCAGCCAAATTGACTTACTTAATCAAAAAAGTGAAATAAAAAAAATCTGAAAGAGAATACGCTGCCATTGCAGAATATATATATTTTGTGTATAAATGAATGAATGGCAGGAGGTGGATGCCTGAATGAGCTGAATAAATGAAAGTCACAAAACAGAAAGAAGACAGAAAAAAATGGGCCTTTTTTGTCGCTCACACTAACAACTTTTCTATAAAAAAAGTAAGATAGTATTCATTTGCAAAGTAGGAGGAAAAGACAAGCGTATGCATATACCCAACTGTGAAAAATGTAATATAGATTGATTGAATCTGCATCATAAGTATTTTTTCCTAAGCTTTTTCTTCCCCTTGTCTAAAATTAGAACGGTGGTGAGAAATGTACAAAAAAGAGTGTTGAAAGTTGAAAAGGAATAAAAGTTTGCTCTTGGTTTGACTTTGGCTCACACACTCACACAATCAGTCAGTCAGTCAAAATTACTCCTTTGCTATTTTATATGGATGCGTGATATAATATGTCGTATGGATATGTATGAAATACATATCAAAATATATTTAAATTTATCATCGACTACCTACGTCCTTTTACAAAAAAAGACGGATGAAATGAACGAATAGGATAGCTGGAGGAAAGGAAATATTCCAATTTCTCATCTTTTTTCTTCATCTTCACAGGAAACCTCACAAAAAAATGTGGACCCTTTTCCCTTTTGTGTATTTTCTACTTCAATATTCAATATTGAAAATGCATTCCATTTTTTTCTCACGCACAATATTTATCTTGAGGATTTTATTTTTTTCACAAGAAAAGGAAGCAAAGAAAAAAGAGCGACAACGACAATACAACGACGACGACGGTTTTTTGGAGATATCAAATTGACTTTCAAGTCAATTTTTTCGTTGGATGCTCTCTCTCCTTACTTTGCTAGTCTCTCTACTCTCTACATCATCCAAAAACTTTCCCGTCAGGTTATACACATAGTTTGCAAGAAGGAAAGTATTATATTGGCCAATACGCTTGGTTGCTTCTCTTATCAAAAAAATGGCACAGTAAAAAAGTAGATTTTTGTGCATTAAACATACCTAACATTCACGTATATATCTTTGGAAAAAAATTCATGCACTAAAGAAGAAGAAAAAACCCGCAATTCTTCTTACAACAAACTATAAAGTTATAATATTCTCTACGTTGTAAAGTGTGATGGCGGTTCTTTACAACTGGAATAATGGTAGTTGTATCCTTACGCCTTTCCTACTCTCATTTTTGTAACAACTTTACAGTAGTCACACGATAAGGAGGATTACTGTATTTTACTGCACGTTTTTTACTCTTTATGGTGGCTGGTTGAGGAAGAAAAAAACTACACATAACATTGTTAATGCTTGCATGCAATGCATGCCATGCTACCAAAAGATAAAAACATACCTAAAAAATGTTCAGCTTTAACTAGCTTTGCATGCATCTAGTCATCATGGTTGTTTTTTTTTGTTGCGTTCCAGTTTTCACTTTCACTTGTTTTGTGATTATTCTATGTACTGTTATTATGGCTGTAACCTATATTTTTGTTGCATTAAAAGATATAGAAATTGTATGCATCCTTTTTAAAATTATGCTGCTTTACTAAGTTTTGTGTTGTAAAAATAATAGTTATGTTATGGTGGTAGAACTGGAGATAACACAGACTTTTTGTGCATGTGCGTTAATGTTACTTTTGTTGGTTCTTCTCTCTCTGTGATTCGATTTAACACAGAAGGACGTGCGGGGAGCGAGAGAGAGAGACAGAGAAAGAATGCAATAGGTATACATAGAAGGAACTAATGTAGATAGAAAATATGACATTTGTTTACTTTAAGTTGTCATCATCATGCAACGTTTACTGCTTGATGCTGAAGTCACCATTACCATTTAATGTCCTTGTGGACCAACTTTTTATTTTCTAAGTGTACATTTGGTGGGGAAAAGGATGTAAGTTGGGCCAAGGACTCACAAACAACAATAAAAAATGAAGATGTCGAGAACGAAATAGAGAAATTATGAAACGTAAAAATTAAGTAGTTATTTAGGAAATTTCATGGATTGTCAGTTGTAGATATTGACACTAGAGTAGATAAACACTTTTGTGTAACGTTAACATAAAAGTCATAATAATTGTTTCGTTTGGAAGTATAGTTAAGATAATGCTTCACTTTAAGACCAACCGACCGACGGACAACAAAATAATGTCATCAAACGTAGCTTTTGTGTTGCTTACATTATGTAATAATTTTTAAAAAACCACAAAAAACAACCAGGAAAAGAAGCTATTGTTATACTGGCTTTGTTAGCAGTTTCGAGGTTTTTTTGCATTGATGATGTCGTCGTCGTCCCATATCGTTCTATATGTCCCTTGACAGGGCCGATAACATTATGATCATGGTGACAGCTCTGGTGAAAGAAACAGAATGTTCATTCAAGTCAAGTCACAAAAAGTGCAAAAAAAACTTGTGCACTCACACTAAACCAACACTAGTAAGAAAACAAAGTGATGGGAAAAAAGAATAAGGTTTTTTTTGTCCGTGTGCGAGATTTTTTTTAGTAATAACAAAAAACGTGACTAAAAAGTATGCCAACTCAGTTTTTTGATGACAAAGTTGTATTATATTGATGATGCTTTGCTATTTCGAGTAGAATGGTCAAACGAATCAGTCGATGAAAGTATTTCGATTTTTACCAATATATATAGCACTTTGTTCCAATACACTTTACTTAACCAACCAACAATTTCTATTCTTTTCTCATGAAAAAAACTTTCAAGTTTTTCTTACTTTTCCACACACACACACACACACACTCAACTTTTTTATGGTTACTTTCATTCAAAATTCACAAACAAAAATGGTATTACTATTGTTGTTGTGCACAAAAGGCATTTTTTGTCGGCACATTCTCAAACACTAACACTTTCTCCTTAAAACACACACCGCCGCACGCTGTTGAGGGAACCGACACTGTTGACAGTTCTATTGTATTTATGTATACCTATTCCCTAAATATATTTTTTTGCTTACGAGTCCGAAAATAAAGTATAGAGACAAAGCTTGCTTTTGCTTTACTTTGCTTCCAAGCACGACACGAGAGCCAAGGAGAACAGAGTTGCTTTGGTACTGGGTCTTCCCAAAACCGGCTCCGAGCGCTGAATGAGCACACTTCCCGTGAAAACACTTGCTTTTCTCCTTAGCAACGCAGTGCCACTGTCTTTCAATTTCTTTTTCGCTGGGCATACACAAAAAGACAGCAGAGAACTGGAGTTGGAGGATAGAGAGAACGTTACATGGCTTGACATACAGAGAGAACATTCACAAGAAAAACTGAAAGCATGCCGCTTTTATTTGGGGTACTCCACTTTATTCCTGTACGTTTCTTTTGCGCACCTTATTACGATGATCTTAATGGTTGGTGGTGATGGTGGTGGTGGTGAGTAGGAGGAAGCAACTTAAAAAATGTGACATAGATAGAAAATATGTATCTAAGATTTTTTTGTATGAATGTGCACATTTTTTTATTTGTATGTTTTTACCCGAGTCTTGTCACTATCGTCAGAAAAAAAGAGTCGAGATAGAAAGAAAGACACATTTTTGCTCTTAAAACTGTTTTTTTGTAGAGAGAGCCAACGCTGCAGAGATACGAATGTCCCAGCAAACAAAACGGGACGTGCCCAAAAGCGAAGCGGAAGTTGGTATTACATTATCGCCTGAAGAATGCGAAGTGTGACTGCAGCTCGCTACTTGACTTCACATTTACGTCTCATATATTTCATATATAGGTAGCTTTGTTCGTCTCGTTTTGTAAGGCTAGAGGTTTTTTTTGTATGGCAGGCCAATGTGATCACATTTTTTTCTTTTAAGAAAGAAGCGAAATTTTTTAGTCTGGTTTTATGGTTTTAGGATTGGAGTCACAGTTGTAAAAATGTCCTTTTACTGTTTTCTTGCACACGGTCATGTCCAGCTAAGCATGTATGCGTGCATGACACATAACTTTCGCTTTTGGGGATGCGAAAAAAAATTCGAGTGTGTTGGAAAGTGGAAATGAATGAATGGAATAGATGAATCGATAGAAAAAAGGCTACAATTTCAGTGGTCGTTCGTAATACATAAACTAACACGAAGCTTATGGTTTTGAATCTTTTATATATATTTTTTGGTTTTCTAGCACCTCTGGCACCGCCTTCAAGACAAAAATGATGAATGGCTAATGACTTACTTTAAACATTGAAACTTGAGTATGAGGAGAACTGTATAACTACAAAACATACGTGTCAAACCAGCCAGTATTTTTGTAACTACCTACATAACTCCCACCTTCAATAATAAATCCATTTCCCAATTTTACATCTCGTGCAAAAAAATGTTTTATTTTATATTGCTTTTAAATCAATGTAGGATTCAAAATATGCGTTTTCCATTTGGAAGCATAGTTTGTATGTATTGCTTTGTCATTATTGTACATTTTTATGAAATAATTTCAGACAACAAATCTAAAAAGTCTTATTTGACGTAGTGACGGGAGTTTCCTGTCCCACTTCCCATTTTCCTGTAATTTTATAGTCGACTAGCACTACAATAAGTACAAAATCTATGTGAAATGAAATATTTTCTAATGATAAGCGTGGTGTGGTGCTATATGGCATGGCACTTGAAATATTGAAATTGTGTTGGAGGCATGGTCATTTATTTTAAATAGAGCGCAGCGTAGAAACTTTTGTGACATATTGCGAAAGAGAAAAAAAAGGGTAGAGCTGCTTTTGTGCTTTAGCTTGCCACACACTTTATATACTCTGTAGTTACTTAATCAATCACCGTCACATGCAACTCTATCGGATAAAGTTTTTTTTTTTGGATATTTGCATCGTATTTACCTTTATGTGGGGAAAACTATATACAAATATTTTGCTAAAAACAAAGTTTGGAAATATAATAATCTCGCAACCGCATCCGTTTTGTACTTCCGTGATACGGGCTGCACCGGAAGCTTCCAGTCATTTCCATATAAGTAAGCAAATCTCATAGGTAATCTCATTTATTTAGCTGAACGTCTACAAACGTTCAAAGCAATTAATGCGATAATCCTTTAGAGTATACTATACTCACACATCACAACCATTAACCATATTGCGCAACCTTTTTCCCTGAAATTTCTCTTATTAATCAAACAAGCGTATATAATCACAATGAGAAGCCATGAGGCTGACACAACTTACTCAAGTAGAGGAGGCTACGGTTATGGTTGTTCGGTTATTTCACAATCTGTATTTTTCCCTTTTTTATTAGGATTAACCTCGACCGACGACCCGGGTCTTTAAACGTCATCATAACCACCTCAAAAACATCACATAATATTCGTGTTCCTTCCACTTTTTATATTCTCACATTTCTATCACCATCATAATAATATTTTTGTCTCTGATTCTATTCACGTACACGCATGTAAGTAGCTAACTTTACTAGCTTATCACAGAAATAAAAAAACATATTTTTTTCTGAGCTGAATAGAATTATGATGGATTTTTGCTCAACTGTACACTACTATGTACTCCTCATGTGTGTGCTTTTTTCTTTTCTTTTTTTCTCCATTACAATATTTTCCTCTTGGATTTTCCACTAAATTGTATGAAGCTTTTCCCTGAGGAATGGTCTCAGATGTGATCATGAAACCATTTGGATGATTACTTACGCTCATAAGTAAAAAAAAGATGTGTGAATTGCATATGTGTACATATTAATGTGTCTCTGTATGTGTGGCATCTGTTCAAAAACCGACTTAAAATAATCGCATGCAAATGATCATACGCACATACGGCCACGGACACACGACGTACCCAAAGAGAGTATTTCTAGAAAAATATTCTTTTTATTTTGCAAAAGATATTTTACGACTGTTTTTACATGAAAATGGATAAAAAAGGAATGAGTAAGGTTGAAGGGGAGCTAGACCCCATTTTTCCTCATGTAACATTTCTCCCATCATCGAAGTCATATGAATGATGATGAAGAGAGAGTGAATAGCGGTGGTGGTGGTGGCATTGAATAACTAAGAATATTATTGTCTACAGCTATGACTGTGAATGATACAAGATGCAATGCAATGGGCAATGAGATAACTAGAGGCTTATGTTGTGTGTATGCCTACATATTTTTGAGGAAAATATCTGCAAAAATGTAATTTTGTCAGGGATCATACATCAATGTCAAACCAGTTGCGAAAATCTATTTAGAAAAAATATATATGCTGGCTCCTCGATTTTGTAGGCAGACAGCATATAGAAAACGTGTAATTCTCAACATATTTATTGTGCCTATTTTTTATTCAGTATCGCCATCAAAAGTTTCGAAGGAAGTAGAAGATACAAATTAGAAAAGAACTTGGAGTTTATTAAAAAGTTTATTATGAAATTAATGGAAAAAATGGAATGTAAGGATATGCGCCATCATGTAATATTGGAGTACAATCATTTACAAGGCAAATGGATTTGGTGTAGCTATTTTGTTATTTTTTGGAGTGATTTGCTTACAGGCTGTTATGGTGGTGGGATCATCAAAGAGACAAGAAGGACGGGTGGATTAATAGAAAAAAGTGTGTGAGGTACAAAAAGACTGGCACACATGTCCGCGTTTAATCAACCATGATATGACATAATGACAACAACGCTAAAACCAATTTAATCAGGAATATAAGGGTATATTATAATATATTCTGGAAAAGTAATTGAATTTGATGATATGGACAAATTGTTTTTATTAGAGAATTTTCCATATTAATGCTTTAGCATACCTGACTATAAATCAACGAACGTGGTCTAATCATAATAATAACATGTAAAATTTAGATATTTGCGTGTATGGCAAATTTAGCTACTTTTCGAGGATGGATATGTTGTGTTTATATACCCTCATTTGTCAGAATATGATGAGTCGAACAGGATGATGAGCCAAAAATCGGTTTCATTTCATGAACCGAAAATCATAAAAGCTGTCATCACTTCATTGATTTACGGGATCAGGAAGCAAATCAGTTCACTTTCATATAAATATGCGCCATGTTTTGGTTTTGGTTCGGAAATGCTTATACTACATTTTCTGAGTATGTTCACATGTGCTGTATTGTAAATTGCTAAAAACTATGAAAGCTTAAGAGTTATCCCAGTTTGATTTTATTTTCCGATTTTGACGATGTACAGTTGTGTGATCAATCAGGTATGTGTCAAATTAAGTAAATAGCTTAAAGGTTTATATCATTCATCTTTTTTTAAAGTTGAAGAACAGGTTTATAAATTAATTTACTAAAAAAAGAAGCTATATAGCTTCCAGCTTGGAAGGTAGACGCTAATAGCCAGTCACTTGTGGATCATCCCGACTTCCAATCTCCAACTAATCTATTCACACCTGAAAAGTAACCTAAGTTAGTATGATGAATGGATCTAGTAAAGCTCTAATTTTAGCATACTCTGAGCTCGTTACGCAGCATTGAAGAACATGCCGAAAATGTATTTTTAACGTACATAGTTTTACAACTTCTCTTTCTGCATTGGTTATTGGAATTTGGAATGGTACACTGTTTGAATGCCATGGGACATTAATCTACTAGATCTTCTATGAGTTGATGTTTTACATAATTTTTCATGCGACTGATTAATGTAACAATTGTGGGTTAATTTTAATTAATATTGCAAAGTTGATTCGCTATCATTAAATTTTTTCTGCATAGCGTAAACAGTAAACCGATGTTGTTGAGATTTATTTGCGTTGTTCAAGCAAGATACCTATTACCTATGCATATACTCTAAAATTATATTCTTTTGTTAGCTTGTCATATGTAATCTAGTTGGCAGTCAATTACCACAATCATTCAAATTGACAGCACATTTGCTCACTGTTATGTCACCGATTGTCATTTCGGTCACTTGTTTGTTTTTTGGTGAGCAAACATGCTCAGCAGTGAGCAGACGACACTCGCTAAACGAGTTTGAGGCCTGTTTATCTAGTGCATCTTCAAAAATCTTGCATCAAAAGTATTTTTATCACTGACCATGATGAATCATCACACCGCCATCATTTGTAACTTGACTTGATTGAAGGCGCTCGGGTTTTATTGCATATTTCAGCATTTTAAAATTGTGGTTAACCTTTTTTAAACCTTTTTGTAACGTACAAAACGGATGGATGGTGTAATGATGTAATAAAACTAGTACATTTTAAGCAATTTTATATTTATTAGGGTGTTTACAGGTTACGCACCAAATGGTGATGCACCCGTACGAATTGTTATTGTTCGTAAATTAGGCATGCCACATAAATGTTGAGCACACGCAGGGAACACCGCACATAAATATGTTTTTTCCTTCGTATTTCATATTTCTTAAAAAGAATTGTAAATTAGAATTGTGTACATAAGGCGGTTGTGGTTTGGCCATCGAACAGATTTATTCTGTAGAAATGTCCTTCCTTTTTAGTGAGGTGTGCAACGTGTAATTGTGAAAACCGCGAAGATGATATCTTCGACAAAGAACAGTAATAAAGTATTTAGAGTTATGTAAAATTTTGCATTGTAATAAAACTGTTGTTAACTTGGCTTGTTTTTTCCGCAAATGACGAAATTAGAAATTAAAATGGATCAATGGACTGTTTTGATGCGAACAAAACAAAAGAATAGCCAAAAACAATAATTGAATGGAAGCAGCCATCATGTATGATTTTTAGGATCTTAACAAGTTATCAATCACTAATTACAGGTAATAAAATATCACAACACTTGTCAGACCCAGAAGAATATGATGCTTGTATAATTGAAAATAAAAAAACAATTTTATTACTCATAAATTTTATTGAGATGCTATTAATTTCAGTTTACAAGTTATTTAGTTTAAAGTGCGTAAAATATATTGAATGAAAGTAAGTCCATTTGGATGTCGATGAAAAGGATATGGAGCATTATAATAATTTTTGATGATGGCAGTCTCGATTCTCGGTGGTCCCAAGAAATGATGTGATATATGAGTTTACAGGAGCACCCATTCTGTCAAAATGGTTGCGTTGAACTGAGAAAAGAAAATTTTACGCTTTTGAATAGATTTTGTAGTTGTTTTGGTGGTATACAATCCTAAATGAATGATATACTTGTTTTATTGTTTAGTTCAACGATTGCCTAATTGTCGCTTTTATTGAATCTAGTTTCCAAAAAAATCCAAAACATATTGAGCAATTACATTTAAAGGTACTTACTCTTTGTAAGGGTAATTCAGTAATTAATCAACAAACCATTCATTACATCATCCCGAGCTTCTTAACGTCCGATCCTTTAAAAAATCCTTGAACCTTCTTAGTTCTTTCTTTGTTTCAGCAAATGCGTGCAAAGTAATTATTAAAAACTTCAAGTTTTATAGAGTTGAAGTGTTGATTTCATGATTGACATTGTACTTTCATTCATTACTGACATTGTATAAACATAGCATTAACATAATATTGCACTTTTAATTCTAAATATTCAACTAACGCAAGAAAATGAAAATACATATGAAATTTTGAAACAATACATGCAGCTCACGAAGTTCAAAAGTCATTAACCATGTGTTGTTGTAACTTGTTGCATTTAACTAGAAAAATAATGCTTGGGAAAAACGTGATTACTGAAAATTTGAAAAATCAAAAGATACAAGACGTACGTCTTCAGATTTTTAAAAGTCTACTATCTAATCGATCTTGTGAGCAAATTTTTATTAATTTACCAAATTAGATTTTTTGACTTGCGAAAAAGAAGCTACTACAACTTTTCCCGAAAAAGGATCAAAGTGCAGTATTGCACTCTTGATGATGACGAATCATCAATTTTTGTGCAGTTTTTTTCAGTTGCAACACTTTTGAACTATTAGGTCAATTGATTTAATAGCAGATTACACGCCAAAATATGAGTACAGTGTTTACTGTTTTTGTATTCAATGACCTACCTTACTTGCATATTATCTAGTTATCAAAAACTGTTACAATTTTTACAAAACTACATCAATCATAATCGATCATTTATCTATCAAGCGCAGGTGCACATTAATCAAAAATCAAAACCTATTCATTATTGACTATTGACACTTTGTTTCAAATAATGCGCAATGCATTGCATCTCGTCAAGGAAAATAAAAGGTGAAAAAACACCAGTTATTAACATGCAAGTAGACTATAAAATTTACAAATAATTTTTATGCTGATTGCTAATTTTCATCGCCACCAATTTCTAATTTTTATGCCAATTAATTGCCCATTTTACCTCAGCCTCTGTCCCGCCTCCCCTTTTATCTTTTTCAAGATTGCGCTTTTGTTGCTGCAAATCAACCGCTCGCACAAAAAAATATATATTCAGTAAATATGATGCATATGCATACAACAATTTATGATTATATTACAACAAATATGAATTTGTTTTTCAGAAAAATGATAATTAATGAGCATGTTGCAATTCACAATAATTGCAGCGTTATTAATGAGAATATCACTTTGTTCAAACATGTGTGATCTGTTTGTGCGCCTCCTTTTTACACCGCTGCGCTATATGCGCTACCACAATTACAGAAGTTTCAAGTTTCAAACCTTCACTTCTTGTCACTGTAAATGTTAGCCTGTCTGCTAGTAGGACACGCATCTTTCATCTGTCCAACCAAATGTCTATGCTAAATAACGCTGTTATTAATATGTTTCAGATTAACTTCTCACCATTTTAATTAAGCCTTTTTACTTTTTTACTCACATGTATGTATTTCACAGGTTTAGCAATTGTTACTTATTATCTATCTGTCAAAAATTAAGAAAAAAATCTAGATCTTCGTGACATATGGGCCTTTTTTATGATTAAATACCTAAAATATTTAATATTTGCTTTTTGAAACAAAACATAGTCATAATTCATTTTTTACCCCACTACCGACCTCACACTACTACCTCAAATTTTATGATTATTACGATGAATCTTAATGATGATGATGCGCAGTGCAAGTCATTTAAAAATGCAACATTGTTTAATAATCTGTACAGAACAGAACTACATTGTCATTTCTTTAAAAAATTCTATCAAGTTGTTCCCATTCTTTGCATTAATTATCTTATATCTTCTCGTCGTCAACAATGACAAAATGCAAGTTTTTATGAACTTGGATATTTGGTTGTTGGAATATGTATTTCTTTTAGAAGCAGTGTACGTGCGTCTGCGTACGTTTAAAAAAATTCTACCTTTACTTTAAGTACCTATCTACCACCAACCAAGCCGCATCTTCTAAATGATATCCTAGCCATTTATGTAAGTATCATGATTCCCCATCAAATTTCCTCCTGTTATTGTTATCTTTTACCTTTTGGTGATCAACAATCAACAAGAATTCTTCTTATATTGCTCGCTCATCAGCAATTCAAATGCACTCAGTTACTCGTCTAAAGTACAGCGAAGAGTACACCGATTATAAACCAAAAAGGAAAAGAAGGAAAAACACTGAACACTGAAGTGTAAATTGGATTGCGTAACTCATTTATTCAAAACAGCGCAAAAAAATGTGTATCGCTCGTGGCAAATTTTCTTTGAATTTTTAAAAGCCGAGTGGCCAAGTAGTGTGATGTCTGTGTGTGCTTTGCCCGTTCATGCAATAAATTTTGTAAAATGAGAAATATGAGTAAGTATGATGGATAGACAGATGAAATTAAAAATGAATGAGACAAAATGCATCTCTCACTCGTGTACTACCTTCATTTTTGAATCATCATTATTATTTTTAATGGTTGGTTATATCACTCTTTGGGATTTGTTACATTGTTACCTTAAAGAGTGGCAAAGGTAAACACTTTGGATTATTGAAAGGTATCATAATTTATAAAAACGAAAAGTCTGCAGATTAATGAATGATAGGATATTGTGATGATGATGATGTTTAAATGGTTAAAAAGATGGGAGTAAAGGAAGGTTATGAGGGTGCGTCAATGACATGCATGCTCTCATTTTTTCAAAAAATTACTCACACACACACGCTGAAATATTTACTAGGAGAAAAACAGGAACATGTCAACAACAGCTCATCAAAAAATGATCCTCTCTAGCCAAGCCATTTCTCATGGAAAATACACACTTTGTTGCAAAATCCGCATCGCGCGTAAGTAAGTGATCACAATATTGGCTCATCGTGATCGATTTATGATGATGATAAATGTGAGTATAAGGAAGCGTGGCAAGAACTTATGAGGAATTACTCCTTTTAATTATCTATTGTGATAGCTATGTTTCGAAGAAAAAAATATTACACCCAACCTCCTACCCACCAACCACCTTAAAATGTTTTCACAGAACAATAAAATCATGCTTATTATTTATGGCTGTTTTGAATTTTTTTGTAAGAAATATTAAGAAAATTATGTTATGCACACGCTTGTTTATATGGAGGGAAGGGAGGGGATCCAAATTTGGACGTGCCGGGATCTGTGACAAATGTGATATAAATACATGAGGGTATTTTTATTTTATGACTCCCTATTTTGTTTATTGCTTTACGGCTAAAATAAACATTTTTAGATGGTGAAAATTATACGTGGTAAGTTGTTAGTCAGCTAAAAAAAATACCAGGGGAGTCAACAAAGTAATATTTCAAAATTTGAAAGAGAAAAAAAATACTAAGAAAAAACTGACTTGTGAACAAATCAAGGAAGAAATTTTTACTGAATTGCACTTTTGAAATAGATCATTTAGACTATCAAGGTAGACGAAACGGGAAAAAATCTAACAAAAGAGACTGAAGTAAAAAAAAATCTAGCACATATAAAATTAATTTTTTGATATCAAAACGGAACCACTCCCACAGTACCTTATTAAATGATGTATAATGCTAAATTGTTAAGCAATTCATAAATTCTAAAATGCATTTTGGCTTGATTATCATCATATTTCGTTATAAAATTACTCAAAAAATTCAAAAGACTATTTTTTTTACTTCACATGGAGCTCTCCTACGAAGGGGGTAGTTTATGGCTGATAGGATTAATGAAAATGATGATGATGGGTTTTGGGTTGAACTGAAATTGATGAGCTTGTTCAAAAATGGTCACAAATAATCACAAAATCCTCTATATCATTCATGAATATGTATTTAGTGTTTAGATACATTGATGTGCAATGTATAATGTTTAGCAGTCAATAATTGATGATTTGACAATGCCAATTTAACGATAGCAAAAAGGATGAGAATGGTAATATAGAATTAAAAATTCAATCAATTTACATTTCCCTTCTTGTAATTGTATACATATGTGTATCAACGCATATCGTAATTATATCAAAAAAAAATACAAACCTGTGTTTGTTCTCATTAAGATATGCAAAGTAGTTTGAAACGTTTAATCAACAAGGCAAACACAAATAAATAAAAGCTAATAACTTTGAGCCGACAAGCATGGTAATCAGTTGTAACAAGATTATAATTCTCTGATTTCCATTTTTTGACTTGAGATTCAGAAGCGGAGCGAATTCCATTTAGTTGCATAGGTATGTGCATTGTTTATCGCACGAGCTTATTTTGATAGGAGAAGAAAAAAAATTGGACGGGAAATCGGGACCTCACCTATTTACAACATACAGTAGTGTAATTTACATGAAATTTACCCAAAAGTGGAATTTTGATCATGATGAAATGGAATCGCTGATGGTGATCATCATCAATCAGTGCAAAGTATGCAATAACTACTAGTGAAATAGTATTGTCTATAGTTATTCAGCTCGGGTGGAAGAAGGAGAATGAGAAGTATTTAAATTTGATTGTGTTCCTCCTTCTCTTTAACTGCTACTCATTAAAGTACCTATCAATATCATCAGCATCATCATCATCGACTTTTTTTTATCATAATTGTCTTCTCATATCAAATTTAAATCTTCAAATCACGTCTTTTTTGACTTGACCAAAGCAGATTGATGATGATGAGTGAGTGATGTAAGTATGACACTTGCGCAGAACACAGAAGATACACATGTCTTGTGTGTGAGAGTGCAAGGACCAAGACAAGACACACACACGGGATGTAAAACAACAACTAGTACTTCTACCCATTTTTCATTTTATGAATGAAAAACTCGTAAACATTGTTACACTGTTACTCACGCATCTGCATGTGCAAAAATGGTAAACAATATGCATATCTAGAGTCAGTTGAAGGCACAACAGCAGCCGCATTCAGCACGAGCTTGTGTACTATATTGTTGATGTCCTTTTGTTATATAATCGTATCGTAAACTAACTTGTTTAACAAGTAAACAAAGTCATAACATAAGATAAATGACAATTCTTTTTTTTTGTGTATCCATTTACATAAATACAGCTACTAGATGCATAATGCATGCATACCTACTTTTAAATTTAAATTAAACACCTGGAATGTCATTGTCCAGCTCCTTGGTTGGGAATTAGTTTTTCTATGACCTCTTCCATATTTTTTTTATGTTTGAGCTCAAAATGGACTTCGTAGGCTTAAATTGTTCCCAAAGTGGCGTGATCACACCATCCAGCTCTCCTTTAACCCCAAATTATGCTAACGGCTTGCACCTCGATTAATATTGCAGGTAGAAGCCTGAGATATTTAAATATATATTTAAAAATTATCATTTTCACAAAACTATTTTCAAACTCAGAAATCATAATTTTCAATATATGCCTACGTGAAACATGTATGTTTTGAATTTAAATTGTGCATGTAGTTTTTCTGTCATTAGAATGTTCAAACACTCATGCCCAACTTTTCAAAAGATGTGACATGAACATGCTCTTTTTTTGAAACACCTGCCAAAAAATGTGTATTCTACATGACAGCTAAATAAGAATGTATTTAATAGCTGAGTTGAATAAATAATACCATTCTTTGACTGCTCTCTCTCTCTTTGAGCTTCTACTTCTGCTGCTGCTGAACTTGTTGCCTTATCTGCCTGCCTGCGTGAATCCTATTAATATTCCATTGTGTTTAGCCGATCAGAAGAGAAAAGACTGACAGGAAGCCAAAACAGGCCCTTGTTATTACTTTATCTTCAAATTTATGATCTAGGTATTTAAACGCATGATCCTTTCAATTAGCACCTTCTTCTTTTATGCGATTAGTTAGTGGCAGACAGCCCATTTTAAATTTATTTTGATCGCGTTTTCGTTCACACACTTATTGAGTAATAATTCCACGAAAAGTAATATTTAATGGTGGCAATAATAATGAGGTAATAGTTTATCAACGACTACTGCATAATCATGAATTTTATCAGCAAATATGGTTATAGAATTCACGTAAAAGAGAGGCAAGCTCAGTAAGTAGGAGGCTGGCTAGAAGAAGAAGATGAGATAATGATGACAGATCTAGTATCTGCTGGTCTATGGCCCGTGAGCAACATTGTACCCAATGTACTCTAAATTAAAAAAGTGAAATAATTAAGATCACGTACTGAACAAGTTTATTGTTGCACTGCGCGTTGCAATACAAGTTGCTACCATAATATCATATCATTATCATTGTAGAATCTCTGAACTGAATCACAATTATGATGATGCGATTGAGATAATTATGTTGATGATTTTGAAAATATTTATCATGTATTTTGAATAAGAAGACGATATAATTTTTTTCAGTAATGTGCATTCCTAAATGGGACCATTAACTTGCACTCAATTTATTAGATTATAACCCTTTTTTGACAATTTTTGACCTGTTTTTCAATTTTGTAAATCGGATTGCACCAAAACTACAAAAAAAACTTGCAAATGCACACGCGCAGAAGAATGATGGGTGCAGTGCAAAAATGTCACCACTGAGATTTGTGAGCTAGACCGACCAAGACCAGAACAAGAAAAAAAAGTAATAAAAAACCATCTTTTTACTACTAGATTTCAATTACAATTTACAATTAAATGTATTTTAACAAAAACAACCTAATAATGAATTCATGGACGTCTCATAAATTTACGGTTTTATTATATAACTTTGTTTTGTTTGGTTAAAAAAATAAGAAATAAATAAAGCTTGCTCGATTTGTGATGAAAATCAGATTTTTTGGGAGCAGTTAGTATATCATCGTGTGTAA